>JAECWN010000432.1:11262500-11305000 GCA_018150725.1 Drosophila quadrilineata
AACGAGTATTATTAAATAATTTTTACATATTTTTCTATAATAATTAATGTTAGATTTCAAAAACAATACGAAGCTGAGCATCTTCATTTGAAAACACATATTCAAAATAAACTATAGTTGCCTTTCCGTGGGCTCCACTGTAGCTATGCTTCTTATAGATTCTTATAGATTCTTATAGATTCTCATAGATTCTCATAGATTATATAGATTGTAAAATCGTCTAGTTATAACTTACCTTATAAAACGAAAGTCAAACGCTGCAAAAGAAATGCCTGCGTCATTCCCTCCAAGAACTGCAAAGAGAGTAGAGAGAACATTTTTGAATTAGACACTTTGTTTAGCATAGGTGCTGTTATATCTCGTACTATTTATTTGTCTAGGTATATATGGACATATGTACATATGTATATGTTCTTGTGCAACGCATATCATTGCTAAGTGTATAGAGAATCTATGTGATCTATTGGATATTCTAGCTGGGCCTTCTTCTTCTTCTTGTTCTTCTTCTTCATTTCCACATTCGTTTTCTTCTGTTTCCAATTCGAATTTCGAATCTGAATTTGCTTTCGGGTGTTGCTCCATTTTCTTATCTCCGATTTCAGGGGAATGGTGAGGAGGGTGGAAGGGGAGGAGACGCCGTTATACAGTTTTCAGGTAGTGGCAGCAGCAGCTATCAAGTTTCTACCTCCTAACCTCCCCTACCATCCATCCCCCCCCCCCACACACACATTTGTTCTGTTCTTTTGCTGCGCTTTCTAAATTCGAATTCTCCACTGCTCCTCTTTTGTGTTTTTTTTTCTTTTGGTTTTTCTTTTCCCTAAATTGTTTTTTAGGTCAATTTTGACAGTTGCGTCGACGACAGTCGGACATTAAATGACAGCAGCGGCAATATGAAATCCATAAAGACCAACATAGATTCCCCTCCCGCTCCACACATGCAACTACACGAATCCCTCAGATGACGGGGCATGTTGTATGGGGAGGAACACGACTGTTAAGTATCTCGTACCAATGCTGAAATACTCTATGTTAGGCGATTCAAACGAAAGTGAAGGCAGAGTGGAAGGCAACAGACCGAGAAACCATGAGAAAGAGCAGTGAAGAAGCCGAGAAGAGTGTAATATAGTTAGGAGCCGAAGAAAGTGTAGAGAAGAGGAGGAAATAGAAAAATGTGAAAAAATAAGAGAAAATGAGAAAAAATAGGACGATATGAAAAAGCGCAATAAAGAAGAACCAAAAAGAGCAGAAATGAGTGAGAAAGATAAACAAAAAGAAACGAAAAATAGTGTGAAACATGAACCAAATAGAAGATATAATATTTTATATGGAATAAAGTACGAAAAAAAAGGCAAATAAACGCAACCCAAAAAATAAATATAGTGACAGGAGGAGGAGCATAAGATACGAAAAGAAGAACTATCGACGAATAAGTGGCAATAAGAAAGGGAATTGATGAAAAGCGGGAAGTGATGATGATGACTGAAAATAGTTAGTTTTGCACAATTCGGGTATACATGTGGCAATTTGGGTACGTGGTGTTGCAGCAACTCATCATTTCCATCTCATCATCGCCTCCCATTTGGACTCAGTTCCATCTCATCAACAGCATTGACAGGCGGCGGGCGTTGGGCCAAGAACTTGAAATTCTCCATACATACATACATACAGATGTACATACATACAGATGTACATACATACATATACATACATATATGGTGGGTGTATGTGTGTGTGTGTGTGGGAGATATTTGAAATAGTTGAAACCATTTTCAGGTGATACGAGCGCAATGTTGATCAAGTTGTAGAACTAATACCAAAAAATATGTATGGACATGCATATGTATGCATATACAGATGGACAAACATACATACATACATACATACATACATACATGCATAGATGGTGGTGTGTGTGTGTGTGTGTGTTTGCTTTATATTTGGCGTTTATTTTATTTATGTTTGCTAGTGACCTATATCCCCACACACATGGACAGAGCCAGACATTTGTGCCGCTGATCGGTATGACAGAGACAGCAACAGTGAGTGAGAGAGACAGACAGAAAGAGAAAGAGAGAGAGAAAGAGAGAGAGAGAAAGATAGCGACAGACTGACAGAGAAAGAGCGAGAAGCGTTATTAACAAACGCGCACTAGATGATTCACGTGGCTGTGTGTGCGTGGAGAGAGAGAGGGAGAGAGGCAGAGAGGAGAGCGAAAGAGAGAGAGAGAGAGTGTGTGTGAGAGTGAGACAGACATAGTCAAGTGTTATCTATTGCGTATGTGTGTGTGTGTGTGTGTGTTTTCGGGCACCTTCAACACATCCCTGGACGCGTATCAAGTTGAAGGTTTATTTTTGTTTACAATCATATTCGAGCAGCAACAACAACACAACTATCAAACAAAAAACACATACACATGTATATATGTATATATGTATGTATGTACATCTGCTGGTCGCCCGCTAACCGCGCCACACCTCCCCCCCACCCCACCGGCCCACAACAGACGCCCTCCCACACAACACAACAAGTAGGTCGCCAGCGTGAAACGCCGCGTTTCGAAATAGTCAAAAAAAAAAAAATAAAAAATAAAAAAAAAATATATAAAAAAAATAGATAGTGAATATAAATAAATAATAAAAAATTAGAAACAATATAAATCAAATAATAGCAAAACAATGGGCAGAAATTTGAACACAAATAGAAAAATATCTGAAAACAGAAAATTAAAATAGAACAAAATTTAGAAAATATTTAGAAAAAAATAAAATAAAATACTATAAAAATAATAAAATATTTGCAGGAATTGTAGACAACGAAAAACACTCCACAATATAATTAACAACAAAATAGAAAATGGAAGAAAATATTTCAAAATTATTTAAAAGGGTGCAATATAGAAAATAAATAAAAATTAAATATATAAAATCATACATCAAATAAATTCAATATTTTTGGAAGAAATAAAACAAAGCATATAAAAGTGAAAAATAGATAAATCGAAAATAAAAATAGAAATTAATTGCAAAAAAAAAATAAAATAAAATAAAATAAAATAAATTAAAATAAAAAAATAAAATAAAATAAAATAAAATAAAATAAAATAAAATAAAATAAAATAAAATAAAATAAAATAAAATAAAATAAAATAAAATAAAATAAAATAAAATAAAATAAAATAGAATGGATAAATTATAATTAAAAAATTTATAAATTTGTTTAAATTAATTATTAATATATTTAAACCAAAACAGAAATAAAATAAAATTTAAAAAAGCACAAAAATAAAACATAATTAAGTCAAAAGAAATAAAAAATGAAAATTGAAATATTTTCAAAAAATAAGCAAATAAATAATTATAATAAAAAAAATAAAAAATATTTATAATATAAATAAAAAATAAAAAATAATACATAATCATAAAAAAAATGCATTTTTTACTATAAATTGTTATTAAATTTGTGACCAAAAAGTAAAACTCATCAAAGAAAAAAAACGTTTATTATGTTATACTATATTTCATTCTATGCTTTTTTTCCCGCTCTTCCATCTCTCTCTCTCTCTCTCTCTCTCTCACACACACACACTCTTTCTCTTTCTATGGCTTTCTTTCTTTCTTTCAGTTTCTTGACGACTTTGTGATTGTTTTTATCTTATCGGTCGTCGAAATGTCTTGTTCTTTCTTTCGCCTTAAAATTGTATACATACTTTCAGTGTGTTTCTTTGCCCCAAAGCTTGGTGTGTGAACGACGCGCAGATACCTCGTATGTAACAAACTCAACAATTTTGAGATCATCTTTGACTCTTTTCTATGTATGAATTTTATTTTACTTGATTTTCTTTCTATATTTGTGTCCACTTAAGTATATACCCCACTGTTTCGCTGATTCCAGGGTATTAAATACATAATTTTTTTGTTGTATTTTTCCATTTTTTGTTGAGCGATAAAAAACACATGGAAGCGGCGACGGCGACGCCGACGATTTGAAATCTGGGTCAAGCAATTTTACGCACTCTTCCCGCCCCTCAGAGCCACATGCTGCCCACCTGCCGCCCACGCCCACGCCCACGTTCACGCCCATTCTGCGTACTCCCGTTCTTTATCTGCATATTTGCTTTTGCTTTCTGCTTCTTCCCCATAAAGAAGCAAACAAACAAACAAACAAAAACACATCTGATCTAGAACTAGAGATCCTTTGTTATATATATGAATATATGTATAGTTTTTTTTTTGTTTTGTTTTTTTGAGTTCATTCTCATAACTTTCAATATTTACTTGGCATGTACTTGGCTGACTATATACACATACATATATAACTATATATGTATATATGTATATATATATATTATATATATTATAGATATTAGTGTTTGGCATTTATCAAGTGTCAGAATTGACCCACAAAACTAGACATACTTGCCAAGAGCAATCAACACTGTCTTTTAGACGGAGAAAAGGCAGAGAGAGAGAGAGAAAGAGAGGAAGAGAGAGAGACAGAGAGAGAGAGAGAGAGAGAGAGAGAGACAGGAACAAAGAGAGACAGAGAGAGATAGAGAGACAAAGAGAGAAAGAGAGAGAAAGAGGGTGAGTGAAAGAAAGAGAAGATTTTTTGCAATTGTTTTGTATTTTAAACTTGAAGATCAAAGTGATCATTATAAAGTTTCTTTAACTTTAGTTCAAGCTCTTAAAAGACACATTTTTATATCGACTTATCGACTGATCGACCTATGCAGCTGCCGCTACAACGATAAGAGTAACGAGTAATTGTAACGGTAACAGTAACGGTAACAGTAACGTGGCTCAAGGATAACTGCTGCTATACTATAATACGATACTATACGATACGATACGATACAATACGATACGATACGGTACGATACGATACTATACGATACTATACGATACAATACAATACGATACTATACGATACTATACGATACTATACGATACTATACGATACTATACGATACTATACGATACTATACGATACAATACGATACTATACGATACAATACGATACTATACGATACTATACGATACTATACGATACAATACGATACAATACGATACAATACGATACAATACGATACAATACGATACTATACGATACGATACGATACTATACGATACGATACGATACGATACTATACGATACTATACGATACTATACGATACTATACGATACTATACGATACTATACGATACTATACGATACAATACAATACGATACTATACGACACTATACGATACTATACGATACTATACGATACTATACGATACTATACGATACTACACGATACTATACGATACTATACGATACTATACGATACTATACGATACTATACGATACTATACGATACAATACGATACTATACGATACAATACGATACTATACGATACTATACGACACTATACGATACTATACGATACTATACGATACTATACGATACTATACGATACTACACGATACTATACGATACTATACGATACTATACGATACTATACGATACTATACGATACTATACGATACAATACGATACAATACGATACAATACGATACAATACGATACAATACGATACTATACGATACGATACGATACTATACGATACGATACGATACGATACTATACGATACAATACGATACAATACGATACGATACTATACGATATGATATGATGTGATGTGATATATAGCAAAAGAATGCGCCATTAAAAGAAAAACATGAAATGAAGAAAAAATAATAAAAAAAAAATAACAAAAATATTCATATAAACAAACAACAACAACAAGAGGTACAAATCAAGCGCAATTGAATGTCGACTGAGAATCGTGGGAGCTGCGCTGAGAATATCGTCAGGAGAGTGCGGATGTCGATTAATGTCATTGAGAACGCCGACGGAGACTGTGACTGCGACTGCGACTGAGAGTGAGACTAAGACTGAGAGAACAACAACAACAACAACAACAACAACAACTGCAGACTAATGCAAATGCAAATGCAATTAACGGTATTTTATGCTAATTTCAACATTGAACTTAACATCGAATCGTAAAACGACGCAGACACTTGCCACAACTTGTTGTTCAGCTTGTTCTTTTCTAAGCGCAAAATGATTGTTGTTGTTGTTATGGTTGTTATGGTTGTTGTTGTTGTTGGCGATCAGTGATCGGTGATCGGTGATCGGTGATCGGTCACAGTCGTCGTTAGTTATGCCAGAAATGTGAAACATGCGAAAGCAGTTACTACCTTATAGCGTACACTACTGGCCAAAATAATATGCACACCATTACTGCCAATTTAATCGGAGTATTTGAGTGCACTTTTTACAAATTATTTCAACATTTTTTTCTACAAACAACAACTTTTTTCTAAAATTAAATGCAAAAAATAAAGGGAAAATATATATTGAAGTTCATTCAAAAGATTTTCAAGTCTTTGAACTGCACCTATTATTTTGGCCAGTAGTGTACAGATATGTATTTGTATATAGAAAAATGACAAAAAAAATTAAATAGAAATTAAGTAAATTAATAAATAAATTAATTCATTAATTCCTTAATAAATATGTCAGTTAAATTATATAATTAATTTTATATAATTAATTTTTGCATATAATTAATTTAAAAAAAAAATACATTCTAAAGCAAAATAAGAAAATCAATTATGTATATAATTAATTTTAATATAATACCTTGTAAATGAAATTAAGAAAATCAATTATGTGAATGATAATTTATAATTATAGTTTATAAAATAATAATTATTAAAATAAAACTTTTGTTTTTCTTTGTAATAGAAAATAGATACAGAAATTGAGGAAATTTCCAAAAAAAAAAAAAATATATATATATATATAAATAGTGATTAGCTAACATTAGAATAGAACTTAAGTGAATTAATAAATAAATATTGCAATAAAAAATAAAATTGAAGTAACTTAAAATTAGTTAATTATATAATAAAACTATAGATTTACAATTTAAAGACAATGAATTACGTTGCAATGAGAAATAAGTGAATTCATAAAAGAAATGAGTATTTTATAATTATTATTTAAATAAAAATAATTAATTGAAAATAAAAATTTATATTTGCTTCATTGTAATCTAAATAAATAAATATATATATAAAAATAAATAAATATAATATAAAAATAAATAATATAATATATAATATAATATAAATAAATATAATATATATATAATATAATAAATAAATATAATTATATATAAAAAAATTATGCAAACTTGCCTTGATATAATAAATAAATATATTCATAAATAAATATATAGAAAAATATATAAAAATATGAAAAATAAAAATATATATATGTATATATATGAAATATTCATTGTAATCGAAATTAATAAGAAATAATAATAATTAAATTTAAAAAATATATTTTGTGAAAAAGACAAAATTTATTTATTTATTTATTTATTTATTTAATGTCAACTATAAACAGTCGACAGAAATTAATTAATATGTATCATTACAATAACATTTAAAAATAATTAAATTAAATATATAAATAAATTATATATATATTTTAAAATTAAAAATTAGAATTAAATTAAAATAAAAATAATAAATAAATAGTTCTGGGGTGAATAAATGTAAATTGAAAAAGTTTTGAAATAAAGAGATTTAAAAAACAATGAGAAAACTTTTTGAATTTATTATGTGATCTGCAATAAGTTAATTAAGAAATAAATCAAAATAAATATATGAATATAGTAACAAAGATTAAATTTATGCAACTTAACATATAATGTTATTTAAATAGATATATAGAAAACAAAATTTAAATATATATTTATATATAAATATCAGTTAAATTTTTGAATGGAATTGAGAGATTTTGAAAAAATCAAAATAGAATCTAAACAAATAAACTAAATAAATTATATCAAATTTCTCGATTTTCAATACTAAATTATAGAAAATCCTCTCTTCCTCTCTTGGGAGGGGGGGGAACGTGCCCAGGCTTAAGGATACTTAAGGATATGCATTCGTTTATGCGTTTGCTCCTATTTGGGTTAACAAAGGTTTCAAGTCGTTTCAGGATATCTGCTTAGCCTGGAGAGCTGCTTTTGCGGCTGCCTGTGAACTTTGCAACTGGCCAAGGATATGTGCGAGTGAGATGCACTGATTGTGAGCGAACGAGATAGAAATAGTGTGTGTGAGAGAGAGAGACACAGAGGGAGAAGGAGGGGAGTCTATGTGACACAAGGCAGCTAAGCGAGAAGACGTAGACGTATGGAGAGAGATATGGAGGGCAACTGAGAGGAAGAGAGAGATGGAAAATGTGAGAGAAAGAGAGATGAAGTATGAGATGGGGAGAGAGAGAGAGAGATGGAGAGAGATGGAGAGAGATGGAGACGTGCACAGCATTCGCTAAAAATTTATAGATTGAACTTGCACTTGGGCACAAAACAAACTGACACAGAAAACACAGCAGCAACAGAGAGGGAGAGCGGCACCGAGTGAGGTAGAGCGAGCGAGAGAGAGAGAGAGAGAGAGAGAGCGAGAAAGAGAGAGAGGGAGAGACAATAACGTCATTTTGCAGCGCTGCGAGGACAAAGCTTAACTGCTGGCGGTAGGTCAGGAGCAGCTGCCGCAACAAGAAAAAAGCTTTTGCTTTGCTCAACTGACCTGCCGCACGTTGCCAAATGTTGTGCTGCGCAGGATTGCCACACACACACACACACACCAACCCCCACTACCCCCTGCCCCATTGCCTGCTCACTCTCTCTCTCTCTCTCTCTCTCTCTCTCTCTCTCTCTCTCTCTCTCTCTCTCTTGTCTGCAAATCGAAATATGTTGTGGAAATGTGGCAACCTTATGCGGATTCATGAATTTCACTGAGTAGGTAGGTTCGTGTGTAGGTCCTCTATAGGTTCGTCTGTAGGTCTGCCTATATATGTATGTATGTATGTGTGTGTGTGTGTGTGTGTGTGTGTGTGTGTTGTGCAGCCATTTCCAAGGCAACGTGAATCGAAAGTTCAACGTACGCGTGCACAACGCCACGACGCGTCCAAGGACATCGATTGAGCTGCGGCAACGTCAACAGAGGTCCTTGCAGTGCCCTATGCTGGGCGCCAGGGCGCAGCAGGGCAGCAACAGCAACAAATACAGAGGAAAAACCGCAAACTCACATAGCAAGTGTTAAGTCAACGCATTTGGCGATGTCGTTAACTGTGCCACCAACACAACCAATGGCATTGACAACGATTGTGGCACCAGTGACAGCAGCAACCCCCTGGTTGCAAGGGCAACAGTTGCACGTCTGTGCATGTATGACTGTGTCGCGGGTGGAAAGTTGTAGAAAAGAGCCGTCTCTCCGTGTGATTTCCACCAACTGTCACAGCCCAGACACAAAAGGGCAAAGGAACAAAGTCGCTAACTAGGCTATTAGCTGAGATCGAAGTGCTCAAACAGATGGGCGAACACGGATTGCAGGATTGCAGATGGGGAGCAGACAGATAGGCAGACAGTTAGATGAATCGACAAAACAGATAAACGATCATATTTCGAAACAAGGGACAAGCTGATAGCAATAACAGACGAATATACAGATGGACAGACGTATAACGAACAGATGAACAGACATACAGATGGACAGGCATGCTAAGCAATAGACATACATATGTATAGGTACATACAGGTCATACCGAAGATGCATATGAACAGACGTACAAATGCACATACATACATATAGACGGACTGGCATACAGATGGACATACATATAGACGAAGAGGCATATGTACTGGTGAACATATGTACACACATATATTTACATGAGCTAACATACGAGCAGACATACAGATGAACGGACATACAAAAGGATATACGTATAGGTATACATATGTATGTACTAAAGAAGGAACATACAGATAGACTGTCATACAGATGGGCAATTAGATTAAAGAGACGTACAGATGAATAGACAAACAGATGGACAGACATACAGATGCCCAAACTGGTGAACAGACATACAGATGAACAGACATACAGTTGAACAGACATACAGATGGACATACATACAGCGAGACAATCATACAGATGAACAGACATACAAATGAACTGATATTTATTCACAAACGTACACATAAAACCGATATACCCTTTCAACTTTTGGTACGGGGAATAGGAATAGGAAACGATGCAACAGTTTGACTTGGACTTGGACTTAGCCTCAGTTTCAGACTCAACATCAGTCGCAGTCGCAGTCGCTGCTTACAAACTATAACTTCAATTACAATTGGCAGCAGGCGGCAACTATCTCTTTCGCACACGATCTGTTGCTGTCTCATTTAGCCAACACTCCCTTCGCACTCTCTCCCACACCACTCTCCTCGTTGCCATCATTCAATGTGTTTGGCATTTCAATTGCTCATTTGGCGAATGGCAAAATGAAAGAGACGGACAGAGAGAGAAGAGAGAGAGAGGGAGAGAGGGAGAGTGGTGAAGGTGGTGGTGGTGGAGGGAGAGAGGGGTGAATAGGAGAAAGAGAGGTATGTCACTGTGCAGGGGTGTGAGAGAGAGAGAGAGAGAGAGAGAGAGAGAGAGAGAGGGAGAGAGAGAGAGAGAATGAGGCATAGCCACCCACACACACACACAGACACACATATACATACATACATATATAACGACGACTTAGATTATATATGTATATATGTATGTATGTATGTATATATGTATATCGATTTGTATATAGAGTAATACATATGTATATATCTATATACATATACATATATATATATATATATAGATATAGCTGGACATTTGAATTGCGTCGTGCGATGAATTCAAACGCCAAGTGAAAGTTGTTCAATTGTTTATGATGATTATTGTTGCTATAACAATTACTATTACTATTACTATTACTTATGCCATTGTTAACAATTTGCCATTGTTGTTGTTGTTGTTGTTGTTGCCAATTTGTTGCCATACATATATTTGATTTTTGATTTGTTTTTGATTTTCGTTTTGGGCTTTGATCTCTTTTGGCCTTTGCCTTCCCATAGAATATTACGCATACGCCACGTCAGCCACATTCACCCAAAAGTTCTCTCCATGCGCCTCTCTTCTCCTCCCCCCTCCCCCCTACGACACTCCCTCATTCCATATTCTATAGAAACTTAGCAACAAAATTATAAATTTATAAATTGATACATATTTTTGTTGTGATTTGCAAAAGTCTTTGAAATTAAAATAAAAATTTTTTTTTTAATTTTTTTTTAAATTATGCAAAATTTTATTATTTTATTAACATGCATTATTTTTATTACAAAAAAAAATTATTTAAATTTAAAATTATTTTATTTATTATTTTTGCAGCAAAATTTAAAAAATTAGGCAATTACGCTTTAAATTGTATTTTTGAATATTTTTGTAATAATTTAAAAAAAAAATGGTATTTAAATTTAAAATTATTTTATTTATTATTTTTACAGCAAAATTTTAAAAATTTTCTAAAATAATTTAAGTTTTGTTTTTCAATATTTTTGCAATAAATCAAAAAAAAAATAATAAAAATGGTATTTAAATTTTTAATTATTTTATTTATCATTTTTGCAGCGAATTTTATAAATTATGCAATTTTTTTTTTTATAAAATTCCAATTTGCACTTTTTTTATTACGTTTGCTGAAATGTTTAAAAACGATGCAAATTTTTTAATGGAAATTTTTGTATTTTTTAAAGAATTTTGTTTTTTTTGCAACTGATTTGAAATATATTTCAAATTATTAAAATTAAAAAAACTGACATTAAAATTGATTTTAATTGGAAACTAAATTATGAAAATTTAATTTTAGTTTTTTAATTGAATCCAAAAAAACATCTTTTAGTTTTTTTTTTTAAATAAAATCGTTTTTTTTTAATTTTTTTGCAATTTTTTTTTTATTTTTTGTAAATTTTTTATTTTTTTTTTTTGGTTTTATTTGAGTGCAGCAAATAAACAAACAAACAAATGGCAAAAAGGGCGACTGCTAAAAATGTAACAAAAAATACAAGCGAAAAGAAACGAGAGAGAAGGAGAGAGAGAGAGAGAGAGATTGAGAGAAGCCACAGCAACAAAAAAAACACACACATAAAAAACGAAATAAATAAATAAATGAAAAAAAAATTTGCACTTTTTTCACTTTCTCCTTTTGTGCACGCTTTTGACATTTTAATTGCTATTTGCCCATTAACTGCACAGCGAGAAAAGCCCAAAGAGTCGCAGCGAGGGAGACAAAGAAAGAGACAGAGATACACAAAGAGAGACAGTAAGAGAGAGAGAGTGAGGGAGAGGGAGAGAGAATAAGGGGGCGAGAGATGGAGGCAGAGAGTGACAGCGTTGGAACTAACTTCAACTCCAAAAATATCAATTTTTGGGATGCGGTCAGACCCCTCCTCCGTCAGTCTCTTCTATCACTATCTCGCTCTTTTACTCTATCTCACTTTTTCTCCCTCCACCACTTCCTTTTGTCTCTCACTCGATGTCTGGGTCACTATCATTGTTGATTCTCAACTAGAAATCAGATCTCCGACTATTTTCAGTATTCTTCTAAAATTTCTTACTCTCTCAGAGTCTTTCTCTCAGTCCCTGTCTTTCTCTCTCTCTCACACACACTCTTTCTCTCACTCTCTCTCTCTCTCTCTCTCTCTGTCCCTATTGTCCCTTTCTCTTCCTCTTTCGCTTACATTTAGTTGTATTCTATCTGTATATATCTCTTTTTATCCCTAGATTCATCTCAATACTTCTAACTATACCTAAATCTATATCTCTATATACCCAACATATATCTGTATCTGTATCTGTAACTGTATCTATATCTATATCCATTTCTATATCTATATCTATACCTATACCTCTATCTATATCTAAATCTATATCTAGATCTATATATATACCTATACCTATATATATACTTATACATATATCTATATATATATCTATATCTATATCTATATCTATATCTATATCTATATCTAAATCTCCATCTACATCTATATTCACACCTATACCTGTATCTAGATCTACATTCCTAACTCGATTCCTTCCTCAATTATTTTCTCTCCCCTCCCTATTTCAATAAATATCTACATATATCTATCATATATACATATCTACCCTTAAGACTACATATATCTAACCCTACAACTACTGCATATACCCCAAAACTTTATCTCAATTCCGATATATATTTCTATCTCTAGCCCTATATCTCCTATATCTCTACCCGTATCTCGATCTCTACTTCCATATCTACAATATTCGCTTTCCTTCGCAATTCAAATCTATGATTATCACCATCTCTATCTATGCACCCCTATTCATTATGCTACCCTTAACCCCATATGTCTCCATATTCCTAATCTGCATCCCTATTCCCATCATGATCTCTACATTTATCAAGTTACTTCAATTATTGGCTCTCTCTCTCCCTCTCTCTCTCTCTCTCTCTCTCTCTCTCCCTCTCTCTCTCTCACTCTCACTCTCACTCTCTCACTCTCACTCTCTCTCACTTTTACCCCCTCTCTGCATGCCCCACCAAAATGAGCAGCGACACTAAATGTTGTGTGGCAGCAGCTGCCATCGCATTGTGCAACACGGCGGCCAATGCATAACTTGCAACTGTGCAACTTACAACTTACAACTTGCAACGTGCAACGTGCAACAGGCAACTATCAATGGGCAACGTGCAAGTTTAATGCATTTGTCAAGCGGCAACAGCAGCCAAGATAAAAACTGCAACTGCAACTGCCACAGCAACCACTCCTCCCCCCCTCACCCCTAATGCCAGTCATGCCACAGCCGTTAGCTAGCGTAACCCACTCCACACCTCCACGTACCCCCCCAACCCCTTCCTCCGAACGCTCATTTGCGACTGTTTTGCACTTCCTGCTTGGAGGCGCAACCGCGATTTGCAACTTTAGCGATCGTCATCGCTCCCTCTCTCTCTCTTCCTACCTCTCTCTCTCTCTCTCTCTCTCTCTCTTTGTATGTCTCTCTCTCTCTCTCTCTCTCTCTTTGTGTGTGTGTGGCTGTTGTTACATTGCCTGCTAACACCATTTTCCTTTTTGCTGTTACGTGAAAAACGAAAGTAAAACTCGCCGCCAACTTGCAACAACTGTTGCTGTTGCAGTTGCAGTTGCAATTGGCATTGTTAGTTGGCAAAAAAAACAACTTTATTTTTTTTTTATATATACATATATATATGTATATATTTTGCTCAATTTTCATTACGACGTCTGATCGAATCAGTGAATGGGAAAAACGGGATTTGCCAGACATGAAAATGGAAAAGTGGAAAAGATGGAAAAACAAAGCAACTGGAATGTGGCACACAGCACTGTGTGGCACTGTGTGTGTGTGTGTGTGTGTTTTTGTGGAGGTAAAGATCGACGTTTGTTGGCCTGTTATGTCATATGAGGAAGCGAATTGTGCGACGATCAACAACAACAACTGCAACCGCAACAACAACTGCAACAACCACACAGAGTTAACATTGTTGCAATTACTTGGACTTGCAACTTGCAACTCTTGCCACTATTGGCGGCTTCTAACGTGGGCACAAAACTCGCTTGTCTGCCACTCCTCCCTCACCAACCTCACCTTCTGCACACTCTTCACTACCCTCCCCCTCTTCCCCAACACCCTACCTCACTCTTCCCTCCACCCACTGCTTCTAGTGCTTCACCGCCTTGAACAAGTTTTCCTGCCACAAATTGTTGCAGCTTGAAGCTTGAAGCTTGAAGCTTGAAGCCGTTGCTTTTAGAGTTCGTGATGCGGCTTAGTTTGTTTTTGTTTCATTTTTCTCACTAATTTTCATTTTTGCCAATTTTTTTTTTTTTTTTTTTTTTTTTTTTTTGAGTTCGCATTGAACGTTGGTGTGTGTGTGTGTGTGTTGTTTTTTTCTAGGTTTCCTGCTGCTTTCGGCTGTTCGTTACTGGGTAAATGTTACATAAGTTAACAACAATTTCAGCCGACAACTGTAATTGTTTTCTCTACTCTTTTCCTTTCGAGTTTCCTTTTTTTTCTCAATATTTTTTTTTTTTTTTTTTTTTGGCTGCTTCTCTTCTTTTTGGGGGTTTATTTAGCGACTTGGGTTCATGTGCTTGACCTATGTTAAGACCTCAGTGGGAGGATTGAAGAGGAATGCCCAAAGGGAACGCAGAGAAAAATCCACAAAGAGAGAGAGAGAGAGAAAGAGAGAGAGAGAGAGAGAGAGAGGGAGAGACAGAGAGAGGATATTTGAGAAGAAGTGACGGACAAAGGGAGAGTGAAAGAGTAAAGGATATGCTTTACACCAAAGCAAAATTAGAGAGAGAGAGAGAGTGTAAATTTAATGGAAACCTATAAAATTGGACAACCCTAACCCGATTTAAAAAAATAATGCTCCAAAAAAAAAAAAATGCACCTTCTGTACTTCTTAGTAGCATAACTTTACCAAATTTCAACCGATTTTAAAAATTTTTGCATTTCTGTCAATGGTTTTGATCATATTTCGAATCTGCATCAAAAATTCTTCCATATTGGCAGTTTTCAATTTTGACCCATTTTTGGCCATTTTTGCATACTGACCCCTTGTAAAAATGTCAAAAAAGTGAAAATCTTAAAATTTTTAAATTTTTTGGCACCGATTTCTGGCATCAAAATGGGCATAGAAAACTTTACTTCAGTAGATTTGTAGTGATATTTTTTAAAATATGCCCAAAATGGTGGAAAATGGCTGAAATAGTGGAAAACATAATTTGTTTTCCAATTCTTTGCATATTTCTTCAGTTTCTGCATAATTTATCAACTTATGCCAGTTAGATTTAGGCTATGTATTCATAGACAACTTAGGAAAACTTAAACTAAAAGAGTTTCCAATAGAGGAAAACCCTTCAAAGTTTTTGAAAATTTGCGATAGTCTTGAACTTTTCCGTAGTTTTAGCTATTTTCGGGGAGAGGCTCGAGGTCTAGGGCTCTTTTTATTCCGACAGCTATGCCACAACATGATTGTTGTTGTTGCAGTGGCAGTTGCAGTTGCTGTTGCCACGTAACCAAGGCAACAACTTGTAGGACAACAAAAGTTGTTGCAAAACGATCTGCAAACTGCAAAATTTTGGGGTATGCTCGACGGTCTCAGATACCCTGTGGACAAGTACAATTGACAGCTGAAGATTGCAGCAATGTGTTTACAGGGCAGCTATGCAACCGCAGCCGGAAAAGTGAAAAACTGAAACCAGTTTCTCTGTGGAAAAACTGAAAATGGCAAAAGAAGAAAAAATTAAGTCACCACCACCAAAGCGGAGGCGAGAGACGAACACGGACCGAAGCGGTTAGCGATCTGTTGCATGTGCTCGATAGCGGTCAGGTGGAGGGGAGGTGCAGGTGGGGGTTGGGTTGGATTGGGTTGGGTTGGTGCGACTATTACTTCATCGACTGCACGAGCACGACGACCATAAAATAAGAGAGAGAGAAAGTGCCAGGAAAAACAAAGCGGCAAATGGCGAAAACAAAAAAAAGAAAATGAAGAAAAACTGCAAGCGGTTGTGGGGGAACGGCGAGCAACGAGTAGCGAGTAGCGGGTCGCGGGTGGCGAGCAACGGTAAAGCGAGTTAGTTGCAGCTTGTGGCAAAAGATGGCGTGTCATGGTCTCTCCTCGTCGCGCCGTCACCGTCACCGCCACCGCCACCGCCTTCAGCTGCAACTCCGGCTGCAGCAACATTTCCCCATTTCCCATTGCGCATTGACGCTGTTGCCTACTCGGCATTCGCCACTCGCTGCTCGCTACCCGTTACCCGCGACCCGCAAGCCGCGATTCGCTACCTGCTGCCAGCTTGTTGCAACTTCAGCCATGATTATGTGGCATTAACGGCAACTTACGTAACCTCTAATGCAATGCAATGCGCCAAATGAAAAGAAAATTGCAATTCATATGATATGCCTCCGCGACAGCGACACCCAGAGAGGTTACTCCATCACCACACCGACAACCCCGACACTCCCGACACTCCTCCCACATCGTCAAGCAACTCGTACACCCACCTGCCACCTGCATACCCGCAAAACCCGCACCCAAAACCTCTCGAGTTGCAACCTAACCTCGAATGCAGCTGAAAAGGAAATAGAAGGAAAAAACAAGTAAAGATGGAGATGGAGATGGAGGGGGAGATGGAGAGGGAGACAAACAAATCATAGATAACGTTGATCGTCGTCGTTGAACGTGAAAAGCGGAAAACTTTTGCGCATTGTACCACATAAAAGAAGAAGAAAAGAAAAAAGAAACCCACTAATGATGATCATAATACTATCGATAGGTAAATATATGTGAAATATATGCCAGCTTGGAAATATAAAAAATTACAGTGATATGTAAAGATGAAACTCAACTGTGAACCCTTAAATAAACCAGAGGTTCTTTTTTCTTTCGTAGCAGTTTTATTTAAGTTATAACAGTGAAAAGATTCTAACTATAAAGAGTAGGACTCGAAACAAGCATAATGCTTTTTATTTGAGGTGATTCTGATGAGTACTTTTCGAGATATGACCAAAAATGTGCAAAAATATGTCCAATAACCCAATTTTCGAAAAATCGGCATTTTTCTAACTTTGAATTGTCATAACTTGGCCAAAAATCATCAAATTTCAATGAAATTTGACTTTTTGGAAATGGTTTTTACATCAGTTTAATTCTGCATTAAAATTTTTGTAAATTTCGCCATTTTCAGTTTTTCAACTTTTTTGACCAATTTTGCATACCAACCCCTTGACAGTATCATCAAAAAATCGAAAAATTTTTTGAACCCAATTTTTGCCTCCAATCGATTCTAGGAATCAAAACTAGCATAATGCTTTTTATTTGAGGTGTTTGTGATGAGTAGTTTTTCAGATATGGCCAAAAATGTCAAAAAATTGGACCGAAATCCCCGTTTTTGAAAAATCTGCATTTTTCTAAATTTGAATAGTCAGAACTTGGCCAAAAATCATCCAATTTTAATGAAATTTGGGATTTTGGAAATGATTTTGATATGATTTCAGTTCTGCATTAAAATTTTTGTAAATTTCGCCATTTTCAGTTTTTCAACTTTTTTGAACAATTTTCCATACCAACCCCTTGACAACATCATAAAAAATCGAAAAATTTTTTGAACCCAATTTTTTGCCTCCAATCGATTCTAGGACTCAAATCGAGCATTATGCTTTTTATTTGAGGTGATTCTAATGAGTACTTTTCGAGATATGACCAAAAATGTGCAAAAAAAAAAGGCCAAAAACACAATTTTTGAAAAATTGTCAAATTTCTTACTTTGAAGTGTCATAACTTGGCCAAAAATCATCAAATTTTAATGAAATTTGAGTTTTTGGAAATGGTTTTTACGTCAGTTTAATTCTGCATAAAAATTTTTGTATATTACGCCATTTTCAGTTTTTTGAATTTTGTAACCAATTTCGCATATTAACCCCTTGACAATGTCATCAAAAATCGAAATATTTTTTGATCGCAATCTTTTGACTCCATTCAATTCTAGGATTCAAAACTCGTATAACGCTTTTTATTTGAAGCGTTTCTGATGCGTATTTCTCGAATTTTGGGCTAAACTATGATAAAATTGGGCTCATAATACCCCCGATTAAGTCTATTACTATAAAGTTCATTTACTTACATATGTATGTATGTATGTACGTATGTATGTATGTAGTTAAGATGGTTGTGAACTTACCTATTTTGTGTGATCCTGCCAAACGATTATGTGCTATTATCAGTTGCTTCGCTTTCGGACTTGTCTGCAAAGTTGAAAAGAAATACAAAATAGGAAATGCATGAGTATGACAGTTATGATTGTATGTACATATGTATGTTTGTTAGTGTGCGTGTGTCTGTGTTTAGCATTGTCATATGCACAGACAGCAATCATCTCTGCATCTCTGCATCTCTCACCCTGCCTCCATCTCTCACTGTCTCTGTCTCACATGCAATATGGCAAACTGAACTGCATTTCACTCTTGTTTTCGATTTCGTTTTCGTTCGGTCGGTCGCTGGGTCGTTGGAGCAGGCAGAGACGTCGCAGTCAGCGTCGCCATTGCCGTCGCAGTCAACAGCAACGTTAGCGCCTAAGCTCTCTCTAATGCGTTACGCTCTCTCTTGCTCTCCGAGTGTTTCTAGCTGCACTGCAGTTTGATGCTACTCTCTGCTTGTTTGGCTCTCAGCTGCACAGTGCCGAACAGTGCGCTGCTGACGTCGCTGCTGTCGTTGCTATCATTCGTTTCGTTCAGCATTTAGCTAGCGTTCATCGTTCGGCTTTCCTCGTTCATCGTTCATCGTTCGTCTTTGGCCTATGTTATTCAATAGTGCAGGCGGTTGTTTCTATTGCTGTTTCTAATGTGTGCATCTATGTGTGTGTGTGTGTATGTATGTGTGTTTGCTATCGCCGTGGTATTGTACGTTGGCTATTGCCACTGCAACGGGCGAAACGACCTCCTACAGGTCTTTGACCCACTGCGACGACAGCGACAACGAAGGCAAAGCTCTCTAACAGCTGCCGCCACTACTTCAGCTGCCCCTCCCCCGCCTTCTTATGTTATGTGCCTGCATTCGTTCTTTCGTTCGTTCGTTCGTTTGTTCGTTCGATGCAGCATTCGTGTACGTTCGTGGATTCGTTCGCTCACCTTTTGTTATGATTATTTTCAGTTGGCAGCATTACCGCTCCCTCCCAGCAACCCCTCTGCCTATCTATCTGTTTCTCTTCTCAGTGTGTGTGTGTTTGCTTTTTTTTTGCTGCTTGGCTTTGGCTTTGGCGCTGCTCTTGTCTGTTGTCTGTGTTCCTTGTGCTGTGTCTAGGCAGCCAACTCCTCTCTCTCTCTCTCTCTATCTGTCTCTTCCACTCTCTGTCTCCGTCCGTTCTCTCAAATATGCATGCACATTTTTGTCACTTGCGTTTTCTAATACCCCCCGAACAATCGCCCGCTTTCCAACACTTAAGACTTAACTATAACTGCGAGTTGTGCTGCACGCGCCTAATCGATGCGCCTATCAGCTAAATCAATATGGAATGAGGGGGAGTGAGGGGACGGCGAAAGACAGAGAGAAAGAGAGAGAGAGAGAGAAAGAGAGAGAGAGGGTGTGTAGTGTTTGCTATACTCTATTAACTGGGTTAGTTTTATTTGATCTCTGGCATTTCATTTGGGCAGCTGTGCTGTGTGGGCAGACGAGAGGTGTGCCGATGATCTGTGATGGCTGTGGGTGTATGCAGCGGCATGTGGCATGTGGCACGTGGCCGCACGTGGTACGTTGACATTACAGCGCCAAATGCTATGCACAACTGGCGCAGCCTTCGACCATGTAACCACTTGAGGCAGCTGATATAACAGCCAGAAAGCGAGCGAGAGCAAGAACGAGAGCGAGAGAAGGAGAGCGAGACATAGAGATATAGAAGAAAAAATCGAGACAAATTGAGAGAGAGAGAGAGATAGATTTTAAATGAAAGATAGAGTAAGTGAGTTGAAGCATACATACATACATATAGTATATAAACTTTTAACCCAATTTTTTGTTGCCTTTTATTGCCACAGACGGCAACTTTTTAGAATGAGGAAGACCACAATGAGGCAGTGAAAGAGAGTCAGTGAGAGCGAGAGAGATAGATATAGAACCCCAGAGATAGATAGATAGAGAGGGAGGAGAGTGAAATAAGCGGCGGCTGCTTCGCTTTAATTTATGAGGCATTGATTTGCAGCAGCTACTTTGTGGACTAAATCAAAGGCTAAAAGGATACCAAACTGAAAAAAAAAAAAAAAAAAAAAAAAAAAAAAAAATGGCTTTGGAAGCACCAGAAAAAGTTGTTGAACAAGAGGAAGCAGCGCAAAAACTCGTACAAATGCGTACCTCAATTAATTTTAATAGTTGGTATGCCTTGACAATCAGCACTTTTTAAGAACTTCCTCACTCGGTTCTATGTCGATCTCGTTCTAGCTGTCGGTCTCGTTCCAAGTTACTCGTTATGTATTTCTTCAATATATTTCGCACTCGTCCTGATCTAATTCGTTCTCTTGCTTTATCTAGTTGTATGTCCTTTCCATTCAATTTCTCTATATCTCTTTCGTTACATGTTTCTCGTTTTCAATGTATCTCGTTCTATCTTTGCCTCTCGTTAAATGTGCATCTCTCGTTGTATTTGTATCTGTAGTTCATCTTTTGTTATATTTATATCTCGTTCTATATAGACTACTCGTTATATTTCTTTCATTCTTTCATTCTTTCACTACTCACTCGTTGTATTTCTCTCTCTCACTCTCTCTATCTCTCTCGTTATATTCCTCTCGTTACATCTATCTCGATCTACATCTATCATGTTAAATACATATTTCTCCATTTATGTATCTCTCTCTCTCTCTCTCTCTCTCTCTCTCTCTTTCTCTCTCTCGTTGTATCCCACTTGTTTATAATCTCTTTGGATTGTCGGCCAAAATATAAATCGCCTCGACCTTTTCGGCAGTGATCGACACACAGCTGCAACAGCGGCAGCAGCAGCAGCAACATGAAAAGTCATTGACACTCGGCATTGCACCCACAGTCACAGCAACAGTCACAGTCACAGTCACAGTCACAGTTATAGCCCCACATTGCATAGTGTGTGGGGCAGCTGGTTGGATCCGGTCTTGCCCGAGAGCAGGCAGATATTCTTACGTCGAGCAAAGAAACTGTTGGCACTTGGCATTGACATTTCTCGGCATAAACGTGTTTCCAACATTTTTTTTATTTTGGGCATTCAGTTACATCAATACATAACATACTATATAGTATATCATATACTAACAAAGATAGAATTCCAAACAAACAACAAATTTCATCAAACTCGAAATTTCAGCGACAAACTCAACTCATTTCATTACCATATTAATATCTATAAATAGCAAAGAACAACTCTAAAAGAGAGAAACTTTTTTATGCTATTCAAAAGTTTTTCTTGGTTTTTTGTAAAAATTACAAAACTATCGATATATGGCAGGCCTATCGATAACAAAGCAACCGCAATATTAAGTAGAAGCTCCCTCTCAATTTTTTTCTTTGGTTTCGACAAATTCATACAGCCCCTAGTTATCTATCACTTGATGATGTGTGTGTGTCGCAGTGTCTGTGTGTGTGTGTGTGTGTGTGTGTTGCATCTGTATACGTATGCAACTGCAACTGCAACAACAACAACTGTCGAGTGCCAACTACTGCCCTACATTCAAGGCAACGACTCTGCGATAAGCGCACCAATAAATACATGGACATCCATATGTATGCAGGCATTTCTGTATGCCCATCTATATGTATGAGTGTGTTTTGTGAGTGTCTGTGTATGCGTGTGCGTGTGTGTGTGTGTGTGGCAGTGGCACTGTCAGCAGACAGTTGCATGCGGCCCCCAAGTGCCCCCAGTGCATTTGCCAGTTGCAGTTGCAGTTGCAGTTGCAGTGGCAGTGGCAGTTGCAACACCAACCCCAACCCCAATAACAATCTCAGGCATAGTTATTGCAGCGCCATAGACACACACACACACACACAGTCACACACACACACACACACACATGCACTCATACATACAAGCGGCCATAGAAAATACATTGCACACAAATAATGCTTCAAGTTCCAGGCGTCTGTTGCGTATGTTGCAGCTACATACACACACACACACATACAGGCAAACAGTCTGTATGCTTATGTGAGTGTGTCTATGTGTGTGTATGTGTGTGTGTATGTGTGTGTAGACATTCTAAGCGGTCATAGTCCCAGTAAACTTTCGCCTGCCATATGAAGCGACGCGTCGTGGGCGTTTGTTTCAAAATAGAGAGATAGAGAGAGAGAGAGAGAAAGAACAAAAGAGAGAAAGAGAGATAGAGTGAATCAGAAACATACGTAGAGAGAGAGAGAGAGAGAGAGAGAGAGAGAGAGAGAGAGAAAGAGATGGAGAGAGAGAGAGAGACAGAGAGAGAGAGTAGGTGGAGTGTGAGGCAGACAGTGTTAAAGAGCAACACACTAGTTTCACTGGTAATTTTACCAAAAATCAACAACAACAAAGAAAAAAATAGTTCCCAACACCAGTTCTCTACCCCTACCCCCTCCCCCGCCCCGGCCCCATCACTATCCACAACCAACACTCCCCCTCCCCGCCCACAATGTACCCCGATAACAATGTTGAGTCCAGAGATAAACAAAGTCTGGAACATGAATAAAATATACAAAAAAAAAAATAAATAAAAAAATAAGGAATGAAATCAATTTGAAAATATGAGGCTCTTAACTAAATATACATATATAATATATATAACATATAATAATATATATAATATAATATATAATATATTACTTCTTTATTAACTAATTCACATAAAGATTAATTAATAAAAAAAAGATAAATACATAATATTATAAAAGAACAAAAACTAAAACATAAAGTTTTTTTTAATAAATAAATAAAATAAAGTAAAAAAAAAAAACTAAATCTATACATAAATTAGAATTAAAGAAAAGAGACTAAACTAAAATCAAAAAATTTTATATTTTTATGCAAAATAAAACAAAACAATATATTTATTATTTAAAGTAAAATAGAAAACAAAAGAAAAACATGAATATGTATATTATAATAAAAGACCGGCAAATAAACTAAAAAAAAAAAAAATAAAAAAAAATTAAAAAATATTATAATAAAATAAATTGAGTGTCCAGTTTGTTAAAAAAAATATATAGAATTCGATGCATGCCACAAAAGTGCTGCAGTTGCATTAGTTTTTCTTAGCTTCTTTTCTTACTGAAAATCAATGCAATTTTATTTTACATCTCGTACCTGATGTATAGAGGTATAGCATAGGTTTGTCTGTTAGAAATCAAATTCAATTCAATTCAACTAAGGAATCTATAGAAATTATGTTTTTTTGTATAGAATTTATTTATTGGCAGAACTCGTCATTTGCACAACTAGTGTAAATTTACAGCTAGTGGGAAGTACGAGAGCAGAAGGTACGAGATATTTTGCAGTGGGGAGCGCGACATTTTTTATATAATTTGAACTTTACATCGATTCAAATGAAAGATTTGGCAATATTTATTTGGATTTATTAGCAATTTTAAGCTTCACACTCTTTCTCATTCTCTTTCTCTTCTCTCTCTCTCTTTCTCTCTCCATTTCTCTCTCACTCTGTCTCTCTCTTATTTGGTTGGCATCTCGTACTGCCGCTGGTACGTGATGCCATTTGCATTTTTGAGTGGAGCGTTAAAAATTTCACTAAACTTGAATTGAAAATTTTCATGATCAACGTCCAGCGATGCGATGTAATCTTCCCTAAAAGCATCTCAGGCAACGTACAGCAACAGCAAGACGAGCAAGACGAGGGAGAGTGTTGCTGGGGTAGTGGTGCTGAAGAGTGGCGGGGAGGGGGGGTCACAAAAGGGAATGATTTTGAGTAAAAGTGAACGGGCAAGTTCAAGTTTATTTTCTGTTGGAAAACAACAAAAACCGAAAGAAAACAAAAAACAGAGAAAAAAACATGGAGAAATGGCCGAAAACAAGTAAGAAAGATACAGTCAACACGCACGAATGATGCGAGAATGACAGAATGCTGAGAGAGTGAAAGAAAGAAAGAAAGAAAGAGAAATAGGAGAGAGATTGAAGGTTGCAGTCGCAGTTAAGCGATGTACGAAAGGTGTGGCAACTCTATATGTATGTGTTCGTTTATGGGTATGGTTATGTGTGTGTGTGTGTGTGTCGATGCCCCAAAGCTGTAAGCACAGCAAGAGATGAGCAGCTGATATATACATACATACATACATCCATATACATATACACATACATACATACATACTTATCCGTCCGTCTGTCTGTCCATCTGTTGACCCCCAAAAAAGAAAGACAGCCAATTTCCAGACAGCGTGTAACTGTAACCGGTTTCAATTTAGATTCCAACTACGACGAGCAGCGCCCAAAACACAGTCGACATACGTACATACATACATATGTATGTACATACGTATGTATGTATGTATGTACAGCCGTTAATAGTCTGAGAGACGTTAGGTCGCTACCCTCAACGAACCTCAGCGAACCTCAGCGGACCTCAGCGGACCTCAGCGGACCTCAGCGAACCTCTTAGGCAAAGAAAATAAATCAACTAACTAGCCAATTTATAAGTTAGACTTAGAAAACAATATAAAAGTAAAATTTCAACAATTTTATCAACATAAATAAAATTAAATTTCATAAAGATAAGCACTAACTTTAATTTCTAAATTATCAAAAAAAAAGCATAAATAAAAACCAATTAAAAAAAAATTAATTTTATAAAGAAAATTAAAGTTCAATTAATAGAAAATCACTAAAATTTTATTAAAATAAATTTTAAAAAAATTAAAGAAAATATATTATCAAATACAGTATTATTAATTATGATTAAGTAATTTAAAACATTAATTAAAAATTAAAAATTAACGAAAATAGTTCATAAATTACATAAAATTCAATTAAATAATAAGAGAATAATTATAACAAAATAAAATACAAATTAAGTAATATTTAGTAAATAAAGATTATGCACAAAAATTACAAACAAACAGACATACATACATACATACATACATACATACATACATACATACATACATACATACATACATACACACATACATACATACATATTTATCGAAGTATGTAAGTATGTAAAAAATTATCGAAAACAATTCAAACAACACTTTCAATACCCGGCACAGTGTCGTCTTCGGAATTGGGTACACGTTATCGGCAGTCCACTGTACATACTTGTGATGTACAGTTGGAGAGCGACAAGTACTGTATGTACTTCAATACTTTTGGCGCTGCTTTTGTTGTTGTTGTTGTTGTTGCTGTTGTTGGCATCGTAATTGCGTTGAGAAAGTGAAATTTTCGTTTCGCTTATCTGTCGCCATACCACGTACCCATTGCAACGCAGCGGCAGTATGCGAGTACCAACAACAAACACATTACACTATGTATACATAGTCATATACATAGTTACAGTTAAAAACATGTATGTATGTATGTATGTATAGGTATGTATGTGTGATCTATGCTGTTTATGCGTTAAATTGCGGGCGTGTCTGTCCAAGTGCTGGTGTGTCATAGTGCGGTGGTATAGGTTGGGTGGGTGTAGAGGGGGTCAGCTGTTGGAGTGACCATAACCTTAAGTTTTATGAACGACTTGGCCAAAGCAAAAGCGACAAGAGCAGCGCATTGTGAATAATGATCGCCTCGCCGTTCGCCAGTCACGCTCGCGGCAACGACATCATTAGCGTTAACGCTGACGACGTCGTCAACGGCAACGTCAGCGGCGACTGCGACTGCGACGCTGACTACGTTAAGCTACTACTATCTTCTGCTGACCCAAAGAACACGTGCTGAGTGCCCAAAGTACTAATTGAGAAACGCTGACGTCGACGACGACGTCGACTCGCCGCTGTGCCGCAAGCAAAGTCAACGATGACGCTGACGCTGAGGCTGACGCCAACGCCAACGCCGAACAGCAGCGACGCGTCGTTGCTCGGGTTCAATGGCTGACCCAATTTCGGCTATAGCAGCAGCAGCAGCAGCAGCAACAGCAGACAAAGAGCGAACGAAGCACGCAAAGTGAAGTTAAGTAAAGTGAAGTGTAGCGCAGTGAAGTGGAGTGCGTATATGTATATCATAGAAGTGTATAGGTGTGTATGTGTGTAGTTCTTGCTGTTAAACGGGAATAGTTGTGAAAGCAACGCACAGTTAATGCCTGAACGAGAGAGAGAGAGAGAGAGCAGAACAGTTGAGTCAAGGAAGCAAGCAGAGAGACGAACAACAACAACAAATACAACAGCAACGACGCCATAAAGTTCACAGCAGCAATGACGAAACAGCTTCGCCTCTTTGCCGATCGTGCATTGCCGATCAAAAGCCACGACGAGCTCTCCCGGTTTCCGGCTCTCTCGCTCTCGTTTGTGTTTGTGTTTGCATTTGCTTCTATGCTTAAGCTGCTGTTACAGTTTTCTTGTTTTTGTTTTTGCTGTTACTATTGTTGTTGCTTTTGCTCATGCTGCTGTCACTGCTATTGTCAGTTGTGTTTGTTTTTTTTTCTTTCATTTTTTTTTTTTTTTTGTATTTTTGCTTGATTGGCATTCATGTGATTGTTTCGTTTATATGTGTGCGTGTGTGTGTGTGTGTGTGCACTATAAATGCGTGTACGGGGTTCGTTGTTACTTTTATGTAATTTCATTTATTTTCACTCTTTCCGCGTGTCTTTGGACTTGTTCACTTTCTTTGCCGGTATTCAAGTAACTAGCGAGACGGCCCCGAACTGTGGCCAACTGAGAGTGACACATAGACAGCGACAGACTGTATGTGTGTGTAACAGAGAGAGAGAGAGAAGCAGGAGATAGAGCGAGAGCGAGAGAGAGAGAGATAGATGGGAGAGATTTGTGAGAGTGAGTGGGAAAACGAGGCAATGAAATGGTAATTGTATTCATAAAATCTCAACAAAAAAATAATAATACTATTAGAAATTAATTAATATATGTTTAATATGTTAATAAAATCTCCAAAAATAATAACAAATATTATAGAATACAACAAAATATATTATACAAGTGAATGAACATTTTATTGGAAATGTGTTAGAATACAAAAAAAAAAATCAAAATACATTTTTTTTTTGTTTACAAATTTAATGTAAACAAATTCTTATTTTATATAATTTTTAATAATTATTGAATTAACGAGAAATTATTAATTCAAATGAAATTAAAGAATTTTAAATTTCAAATAATAAATAAATTTTAATATTGTTCATATAAAGTTCTTCAAAAATGTTCAATTTAATATTGGAAAAAAAATATACAATTTAATATTTGGAAAACTCTAGAATATAAAGTTCTTCAAAAATCTTCAATTTAATATTGGAAGAAAAATATTCAATTTAATATTTGGGAAACTCTAGAAAAATCAACAAAATGCAAATTTGAATTATTTCCGGCAAATTTATTTTTTGTGCAATTTTCATCAACAAAAAAAATGTGCAGCTTCAAAGAATTCTTAAGAAACTATTAATTTAAAAAAAAAATAAAAAATAATAATAAATAAATAAATATAAATATAAATGGTTTGCATAGCCAACACTGTGTTCAGCTCTGATCAACTGTCTGTCAACTGCTGCGTATACGTAATATGTGCACTATGCATACGTTACGCATACGCCCCCTTGGCCAACAACACAGCCACATTCATTCCACATACATACCAACATATGTACATATGTATATATGTATGTATGTATGTATATATGTATGTACATTGATTTTGGCTGTTTGACGAACGGCAACAAAACAACAGCCAAATAAGATGGCAGCAATTTGCCATGCCTAAGCAACATCTTCATCATGATGACGATGGTGATGATGATGATGATGATGATGATGATGATGATCATCATCACACAGCACAGCGCAATTTGTCGATTACGTGAAAGTTTATTGAACTTTCGATTTCGCTTACAAATTACAATTCAAAAACTGCACGCGACTCGATCGCCAAACGAACATATGTACATACATACATATGTACATACATACATATGTACATACATACAAAACAATCCAAGGAAACATGCAACTAACAGTTTACCTACATATCTCTATCTCTCCCTATCTCGTTCTCTCTTTCTCTTTGTCTATCACTCTTTGTCTCTCTCTCTCTCTCTCTCTCTCCCTCAAACACACACACACACACCTATGCACAACTATCTGTTTGTCTCGCTCTCGTTGTCATCGCAATTCGCTCAGTGAGTCGCTCGGTCAACGAGTCAATGGCGGCAGCTGCACTCGTCGCGTCAAATCAATGCAATCGGCCACACATACATACAAACAACACTCACATACATACATACATACATAGAAAGAGAGACACACACACACACACACACACACCCATGCAGATGCACTTGTGCCATAAAAGGCTTGGCACAACCCGACTTCAAATTACTCTTTTTCATTTTTGTTTTTTCTCTTTTTTTGCATAATTTTTTTTTTTTTTGTAGATGAAAAACAAATGCAGTTAATTGTTTGTTTTATATTTTTGTTCCAAAATAATATAAAATATATATTTTTATCTTAGATTCATGTTTTTCAATATAACAATTTTCTTGCAATTTATAAAGAATTATTGAATTTCAATTTACTATTTTCCTCATTTGTTGATTAGCTTAAATTCATATATTTTCAAAATATAAATATGTTTATTTAATTTTTGCTCATTTGTTTATTAAGAAGACAAAAATAAAATGCTTATAAATATATTGTTCAATTCAAGAAGTACCCATTAAACAATTTTCCAAATATACATATTTCATAAATTTCAAGGTATATTTATGAAAACTTGAAAACTTGTTTTTTTTTTCTTGTATGAAATCAATTTACATAGAAAATTTTGAAATTTTTGACTACAGCAAGGGAGAGGGAGGAAGTGGTAGAGGGGTGGGGGGGTGAGTACAACCTGAGCGGGGTAGAGGTATAGAGTGGAAGAGTAGTGGGTGGGTCTGAAACGGAAAATGGCCAAATGGGCATCAGTTGAGCTTGTCCAGCTTCCGCTGTATTCCCTGCAACTCTCTTACTTCCTCCCTCTCTCCCACTCTCGCCCACTCTCCCTCTCGCTCTAAATCGCTGTCTCGCTCCTTTCTCCCTGTTTCTTTGAACACGCTGCTTTCATTTTGATAATTTACTTCCTTGTTTGCATCGACAACAATTTGTAACCACAACAGCGAACGCTGTCAGAGACTCAGACTCAGACTCAAGCTCTACTTCTCTGTCTCTCTCTCGTTACTTCTACCACCACCTTCCTCTCTCTGTCGCTCCCACTACCTCTCTGTGCATCTCGATGTCGCACTCTGTGCTCTTCACTTTTGCTCTCGCTGTCTCTGTTCCTTTGAGGCAAATGGCCTCGACAACCGCCCACTCGCCCCTTACCGCCCTCCATCACTACCCTCATGACTTTAATAAGAGGCGAAACCGGAGAAAGCGGCAGCAGGAGAGGAAGGTGGAGCAGCAGTTTGTTGGCCGAGTAGGTGGCAGGTGGGAAATAGTTACCCCCCCTACTGTATATGCTTGTGCCGCATGTCATGTTGCACATTCAGGCAACAATGAGAGCAACAGCAACTCGACAACAAGAAGGCGACAAGCAACTCGTCATCGTCAACTGCCTCTCGTTCTCTACCGTGTCGCCCTCTCTCGTTCACGTTCTCGTTCCCTCGCTTCTCGCCACCTCTTACTTCCGCTGTACCCCACTGGCTCACTTACCATCGCTATCTCTCGCTTCCTCACTCTCTACTCGCTACCTCTCTCTCTCTCTCTCTTTCCCTTTCACTCTGTCTCTCTCTCTCTTACTCTCCACTCTTTACATCTGTCTCGCTGCTTCTCTTCCCCGTCTCGCTCAACAGCTCTTCCCTATTTATTATTGCTTACACTTTTTACTACCCCCTCCTTACCATATCCAGCTGTCCATCCCCTCCCACACCCACCATCATCACCACCCCCCAGTCATTGCCCACTCGCTGTGTGTGTTGCAATTGGCGTCACTGACGTTGTTTTCGCCCGTCGCTGTCAACGTCGCTGTTGGCGTCGCTGCCTTCAGTTGCTTGCAGTTTGCATCATCACCTTGTGCCGTTCGTTGTCAGGGCATTGGCACACTTTTTCTTCTTATATTTAGCTACACACACACATACATACATATAAATACATTTATAATGTGTGTGTGTCTGTGTGCTTGTATTTGCATTTGTTTTTCCTTCATTTCTGCTGTGCACTTTTATTGCCTTTTGATGTTTCATGTTTTTCGCAGTTTTCTGCTCTCCCAGTTGCCCACTCCTCTCCGCCCACTCCTCAACGACCAATTCTCTCTCTCCATCTGCTTCTCTTCCTCTTGTGGGTGTTTCTGGGCAGGACCTGTTTGCCAGCCACGTAAATCATCAAACCAAACTGAACTTTGTTCGACGGTTCACGACCCGAGAGCCTCGAATGCGTTGCCTCAAGCTCCATTCTCACTCTCTAACTGTAACTAACATGGCTTTAAGATCCGTTGCATAATCATAATAAACACTTTCTGCGCTTCCCATGGCGTAACACCTCAAAAAAGCAGAAATCTAAGCCGTAATAACCACGTTTTCGGCCATATCTCTTAAAATACTCATCAGAATCACCTCAAATAAAAAGCATTATGCTAGTTTTGAGTCCTAGAATCGATTACAGTCAAAAAATTGCGGTCAACAAATTTTTTGATTTTTTATGATTTTGTCAAGGGGTTGGTATGGAAAATTGGTCAAAAATGTCGAAAAACTAAAAATGGCGAAATTTACAAAAATTTTGATGCAGAATTAAACTGATATCAAAACCATTTCCAAAAACCCAAATTTCATTGAAATCGGATGATTTTTGGCCAATTTATGACTATTCAAAGTTAGAAAAATGCCAATTTTTTAAAATTTGTGTTTTTGAGACTTATTTTTGCACATTTTCGGCCATATCTCTTAAAATACTCATCAGAATCACCTCAAATAAAAAGCATTATGCTAGTTTTGAGTCCTAGAATCGATTGGACTCGAAAAATTGGGATCAAAAAGTTTTTCGATTTTTGATGATTTTGTTGGTGTGCAAAATTGGTCGAAAATGTCGAAATACTGAAAATGGCGAAATTCACAAAATATTTGACGCAGAATTAAACTGATGGAAAAACCATTTCCAAAAACCCAAATTTCATTGAAATCGGATGATTTTTGGCCAAGTTATGACTATTCAAAGTTTGAAAAATGCCTTAATTTAAAAAAATGGGGATTTCGGACTGATTTTTGCACCTTTTTGGCCATATCTCCAAAAAATGCTGATCAGAAACACCTCAAATGAGAAGTATTATGTTAGATTTGACTCTGACAATGGATTAGGGATCGAAAAATGTTTGATTTTTGCGGTTTTGTCCGGTATGAAAATAAAATTAAAATGAAAATAATTTAACTGAGATAGAAATTACTGAGCATTACTTACAAGATTGGTTACTTACCCTATTAAGTGAATGATTGGTTGCAATTGATAAGGGGACGTTTGGCACTGGCGATCCCACTTCGCGAATCAGGAAATGGGAGTGGCTGCAACAATGTGGCAATATAAAATTTGATGATTAGTGGAAGAAATACAGATAGATGGAGTGAGACAGACAGAGAGGCAGAAAAAGAATGAATGGGATAGAAATAGTATGGCATTGAAAAGAAAGGATGACAGTGCTGTGTGGCACGTTGCATGCCACACATAACTGAACTGACCTAAGACACACACACACACATACACACACAGACAGGCGAGTCAGTGACCGAGAGGCGCGAGATATTGTGTGGACGTGGACGTGAATATGGACATGGACCGACCCTGAGTTTATTTTCGATGGTGCCTGGGCTAAGCCACTGGACCATAAACTAACCCCATGCACGCCTCCCCACACGCCCACCATAACCACCCACCCCCTAACAACAACTGAGTGGCAAAACCCTTTGGCTTCACTATGCAGCGCTGACAACACACATACAAACACACGCACACATAACATAGATAGCTAAAAATCAATGTCTATGTCTGCGCGTTTTTGTCTCTGCGCTAAACCGCAAAAGCTTTTGAGGGTCGTGGTTAGGGACGTCTGCAGAGTCATTAATGTTGTTATTGTTGCTGCTGCTGCTGCTATTGTCTCGCGCTGTTTGTCGAATGCATTCGGCAGCCGAAGCTTTGTTAGTGCTGCGCTCTCTTTTTCTTTGCATTGCTTTTTGTGTTGTGTTATTGCTAAAAGCTTTTGCGCTGCCTGTGCGCGCTGCCTGCATTGCGAAAAGGAAACAACGACGCTACGCGACGCGACGCGACGCAACGTAACGTAAGCAGCGCTGCTTACTTAACCTACCGTTGCTGCGCTGCGATTGGGATAGGTCCAAGTCCGTGACGTGTATAACATACAATATGTGTATGTGCATGTGTGTGTGTGTATTTGTTATTTTACGTATGTGTATATTTTTATTTTCTTTTTCGCTTGTGTTTGAAGGGCTAAAAATAGCAAATGATTGCAGTAGCATTTGTCAGGGAGCGCGCTCTCTGTCGGTTAGTCAGTCAGTCAGCCCAAATAATACAACTGCAACAAAAACACACACACACACATATCATACATATACATATATGTGCATATGTATTGGCAGCCCACCTGGCCATGCACTTTGCTTTGATTTTTGCGCGACTTTTCGCTTGCAATATTATTTTGCATTTTTTTTTAATACATTTCAGTTTCTGTTTGTGTTGACTATGTTCTTTTGCCACTTGCAAAACAATAACACAGCAACAACAACTACACATACATACATACAGATGCATACGTACAAGTTTAGCCGCCCCTTTGGCCGCATAAGCTGCACAATTTTGTTTTCATGCAAAAAGGTTGAAGACCTTTCACCTACTTTTGTCGCGCACGAACAACTCAACGAACAGCGAACAGCGACGAACGACGAACGACGAACGACGAACGAAAAGACGACGCAGCTTCGTCGTCAGTCAGAACAGCGCGAAGAGCTTACGTTGGCTGGCTGCTTGGGCTGGCGAAGAGCGCAGAGCCCAGCATATGACTGCCAGTATATGTGAGCATATGTGTGACTGTGTGTGTGTGTGTGTGTGTGTGTGTATGATATGGGAGAAAGAAGCAGCAAAGCAGCAGACAGCACACAACAACAAACTGCAAATGCAAATACACAACAGCAAGAGCAATAGGAATAGCAATAGCAACAGTGGCCAAATAAAGTATCACGCACAATACATACCCTAACAATGAATTATAAATATATGTACATATGTATGTATGTATGTGCATTTTGGTAAATGTTTATGCTTAAAGTATTGAAAATTTTAATTTTTCGGTACACAAAATTACATTACGACAACTGCTTTTTTAATGAAAATCATGAGTTTGTGTTAAGTAAAAATATGCTGTACAGAGTATTGTCTCGGCTATGTAAGCACGCTGTTAATGTTAACGCAGACTGCCGCCAAAGCAAACAGAGACAAGCAGAGACACACACACACATGCATACTTACATGCATTCATGTGTATGTATGTATTTATGTATGTAAGTATGTCTCAATGTGTTAGTGAGTATATATATACGTTTTACATTTTTTGTTTGTGCTTGCAATACTTGCAATAGAAACAGTTGCATTTTATAAATATTATTGTTGTTTAGCACTACAAATAAATTTGCCTGCATGTGTGTGTGTGTGTGTGTACGTGTGTATTCCATGTTGGATCAGTCATAAATTTGAAGCGAGCTTTTCAAGTGTTTGTCAATCATCATCGCCAACGTCGAAAGTCATCATCGGCATAGCTTTCTTTATGCGATTATTTTCGATTTTGCTTTTGTTCTGCTTTTGATTATATTCGTTTATGTTTTGTTGTTGTTGTTGTTGCTGCTGCTTTTGTTGTTTATTTGCAAGCCAATCACAAAATTATTTAGGTCAATTATAAATATTAAACGCAATTAGCAATGAAATTTCCATTTCATTATCACCAACGTTGACGCTGACGCTGACGCCGACGCCAACGCCGACGTCGTCTGCGCTGCCGCGCAGCACAAATTTTTGTTGTAATAATGATAACACGATACCGGCAACGAGTGCGACAGATACAATTCAATTAAGAGCAACAAAGAGAGACAGAGAGAGAGAGCGAGCGATGTAGAGGATGGCAGCAGAAAAGAAAGCGAAGAATAGCGGGGAGGGGAGTGATTGGTGAGCCGAGCCTTAACTACACAGCGCTGTACGCTGGCGACAGCGTAAGCAGCGTCGTCATCGTCATGAGCATCATCATCATCATCATCGTCATCGTCATCGTTTTGTTCTCGCGCAATGTCAAGATTATAGTGACCTTAATTTTGGACATTGTCGAAAATGGCGTTGTGTTTGTAAACAACAATTAGATAACATAACAATAACTAAACAGCTAATGTATAATTATTACAAGCTGTAACTACAATATTAATTGTCGTTGGCAATGCCCTGCCGATATTGCTCATTATGTTATGCTCAAAAGGAGCTGTTAGCCCCGCCTGTTAAGCTCAAAAGGTGCTGTACGCTAATAAATGGGAGCTAGACACTTGGCAACACTTTCTTCGTAGCATCAGCAGTTCAGCATAAATTTCATTTTATATATGTATGTACATATAAAGATAAATAAAGTCATACCGTAAATCGAACTGCACTTACTTGTACATAATATATTAAAAATGTATATGTATGTACATAGCGAGTCCTTGACTACTGTCTTAAGGCAACTTTCAGCTGCAATAATTTCTGCAATATTATTTTGTTCCACGCTTCCTAGTCTCCCTCCTACTCCGCCGTAGCTGCTTCTACCTGCGCCCCAAATGTGCAAGCAGAACAGAAAGCCGCAAATGTACGGCAATTGCAGACAGACACACATACACACTCACCAATACAAATGTTGCTGTCGTTGATTGTCTTTGACTTGGAAATGACCTTAAACTAGGTTAAAGCTCATTCGTTCATTCGCTCGCTCGTTCTGTCACACTCTCACACTCGTTGCGCTGCGTATGAATGATGATGATGGAAAAGTGTGGGGAGGGGGTTGTGCTTTATTTTCTATGTATGTCTGTATGTCTGTATGTGTGTGTGTGTGTGTGTGTGTATGTTTTCGTCTATGCATGCTAGTTGACCGTTTGCTGTTAATTTGAACTTTCTGTGCAGCTAAGCGTGACTGACGAAATACGAGTATGTGCAAGCGAGATGCAAATACATGCACATACATACGAATGTACGTAATGTGGACGCGAAATGCTCATGAATATTGAATTAGGTGACATGCACTTATGCAGGAAGCGCTGCAATTCAATAAAAAAAATATATAAATAGAAACTGAAACAGAAGTAGAAACTGAAGCAGAAATAGATATGTACATATATTATAGAATGTTGCAAGCTCTGCTAATTGCAATATACAAACTTTGTATGTATTGTATATGACAAGAGAAAGTAAAAACATTAAACGAAACACACACACAGCCACGCATACACATGCAGGCAACGTTCATTGCTCATCAAATTTGACGGCAACGCTTCATTTTCTATCGTGACCCACAGCCACAAACAAACACACACAAACACACACACACATACTTCACACTCTCAACTTCGCTTTGGCTGCTGCCGCGTAGGCGTATTAAGTCTGCTGCGCAGCGGAGCCAGCAGAGAGTCACAAAAACTGAGAGAGAGATAGAGAGAACGCACAAAGCTTGAAGCTTGCATAGTCTTTCAATGGTGTTGTGAGCGCAAGCAAAGCTGGGAGAACGTTACAATTTGGGATGAACACAGCAAGAGAGCGACTAGACGAAGCAGCAGCGGCAGCAACATCAGCAGAGAGCCCGTACATGAGAGAGAGCGCCAGCGAAGAACGGGCAAAAGGTGAATGACATGTAGCGCTCTCATAGATATTAGAGGCTTTGGCTTAGAGGCTTTGGCTGCGCGCGTTCGTTCATATCGAATATGCAGAGCATACGATGAATATGCAATAAGCGGTAAATAAAAAAATAATAATAAACAAAAAATGGAATACTAACGAAATATACAAATATACAACACCAACAAACAGAAAAACTTTCAAATGAGCAGAACAAGCGCAAAGCTTTCAGCGCAGCAGCGGGAGGAGCAGCGCGCAAAGCTTTCGCTGCGCACAATTCGTAACGACTTCGGCTCGCCTCGCCTCGCCTCACCTCGTCTCTTCGGTTCGGTTCGGTTCGGCAAACGGCAATGACAGTGTAGCTAGCAGCTCTATCTATGCATCGTACTTTACATTCTGCCTCTTAGTAGGTCAACAAAATTCCGGACAATGGCCTTTCGCTTTCGTCTGAGCGTCTGCGATACGTCGCTCTCGACTGCGACGTCGCTGTCGACGGCGACGCGGCTGTCTGTCTGTCTGTCTGTCTGTCTGTCTGTCGCTGTCTGTCTTGTTCGCTGCTCACAAAACTGCAACTAGAAATAGCGTAAGCAGCGGCGCCAGCAGCGACAGCGAATGAGCGTGCAAATGTAAATAGAAGCAATGCGAAGGCGACCGACGTAAATATCTATCTATGTTAATAATGTGTGAGTGCGTGCGTGTGTGTGTGTGTGTGTAAGTTTATTTGTTTGCAGTAGCTTCAACATGGCGTCGATGAACATGAAGATATGCCACTCGCTGCCGCTGCCGCTACCGCTGCCATCGCTGCTGCCACCACTCGTTGCTCGTTGCAGTTTCTGCTGTTGTTATTGCTATGGGAGGAGATGGCGTAATAGGCATGTCCGCCACCCGCTGCGACGCCCGCCACAGTTGCAGCTGCCGCAGTCGCAGTCGCCGTCGCTGTTGCTGTCGCTGCTTCTGCTATTGATTGCCAGCTGGAAGCTCCTTTACCAGTCACACCCCCTCCCCCTCTCCTACAACTAGTTTTATGCATCTGTCTCTCTCTCTCTCTCTCTCTCTCTCGATCTTATGATCTGATTGAAAAACATTGTTGATCTTCACATACACACATGCTCATAAATATAGTTACACTTCATTTCATTACTTTATCATTCCTTATATTAATTCAAAATGAAAAACTAGAAACTTTTAATACTTTCTACTTGTATAAATTTGAGTCAAATATAAATATAAATTTAATATAAATTGAATATAAATATAAATTTGAGTCAAATATATGCATAGATATTTCTAAGCTAGACAAACAATTATTTTCATAATGCCAAATTCATAAATTTTAAAAGTCACAAATTTTCATAGTTTTTCGGATATGAAAATGTATTATTTATAATAATTGATTATTATATTATACACTAATTTTAATTTTTATTAATAATTTTCCCTCCATGATTTTCCCTTGGAAAACCTCAACAATTTTTTTTTAATTTGAAATTTGTCTGAAATTGGAAATTTTAATTTTTTGAAATTTTTTTTAACTTTTTTATAATTTTTTTTTTTAATTTTAATTTTTTTATTAAATTTTAATATTTTTTTTAATTAAATTTTTTTTAATTTTATTTTTTTGATTTTTTTATTTTTTTTAAATTAAAATTTTTTTAATTAATTTTTATATTAAATTTCAAAATATCAGAAATAAAAATACGAAATTACGTTAACATCTTTTTTTCAATTATTTATTTAACGATGTAGGTAAACTTCTAGAATATTAAAAGCAATGTGGACTTTAAAAAAATATATAAAAATAGGAATACATAAATTTCGCACAATATATGTATGTATGTATGTATATTTTTGTTTTCTTGAGTTTCTAATACACACTTATTTGTGGCAACAACAGCAGAGGGCGCTGTCGGCAATTGGGGAGTGGTATGAGGTATGAAGAAGGTGGTGGAGTAAGAGGGGGGTGGAATAAGTGGGGGTGGGTGCAAGTTTGAGTTTGCCCCATGGTTAAATGTTGTGCCTTGCCTGCTATGTAGGTTAAAGGGCAGCGTTCGTTGCACTCGGCAGACTGAAGGACAGCTGACTGGAGGAGTAGAAGGAAGAGGAGTTGCAGCAGAGGGTGGCTGGCGGTAGGTAGTGGTTGGTTAAGGGTAAATGGGGCAGGTTGGCCTTACATAAAAGCGACGACACCGAACCCAACCCAACCCCATTCAACTTGAGTTGAGTCGCGTCGCGTCCAGTGCCGTCAACAAACATACATACATACGAACAGCCATGCAAACAGATGGACGTCCATAGAAAAAAGAAGACCTACATACATACATATGTATGAGAGAGAGAGAATCCTTGACGTTGGCGTTGACGTCGAAGTGGAAGTCGAAGTCACGTACTTTGGAGTGTGCTCGAAATGGCGGCGACATGCCAAGAGCGAAAGCAGGGGGAGTGCTCCCAGCGAACCCCCGTACCTACCGAACCCCAAAGACCCTCAAAGAACCTCAAAAGTACCTCAACCCACCCCCAGCAATGCAGTGCCTCCCTGCCTACATACATACATCCATATGTACGAATGTATGTATACCCCCCCTAAACTAATCGCAACTGCATATTTATGAGCACACACACACACACACACACACACACACACACACACACACACACACAAACACATGCACATGTTTGTTTTGCATGAATTGCGAAGGTTGTTGGCACAGATTCGCAGCCCGAGAGTACAATGTACCCTGCCAAGGATATGCAATGCTGACAATCCTTTTCCATCGAGTGTCCTTAACTTACCCGTCGTGTCTGCAGCGAGTTGTGTTGCTGTTGCTGTTACAGTTATTAGTTTTGGATCTGGTTCTGAATCGGTCTCTAGTTCGTAAGATATTTGAACTGCGAGTTGTATTTTCTGCTCGTACTACAATGCTGCCGTTATTCACATTGCGTGCATAGACGCGGCCAAAACGGGTGCTGTAATCATAAAACAAACCAATCCAAACCAAAATTAATATTATTTGCAGTAAAATTTTTCAAAAATATTTCAAAATTACTTGAAGTTCTCACATACATATTTCTATTTGGAAAGTTACTTAAAACTATTGCACACTATTTTTCATTTCCATCGAAATATATTTTTCTAATTTATATACATATATATTTTTTGTTATATTTTAAAATTCAATTTATGCCCGATTTCAAATATTTTCGAAACAACTCAGCTGTGGTTGCTGTCCTCGCTTATATTAGTTAGCGCGCACACAAACCGAGAGCATGTGCCATGCTTACAGCAACTGCCGCCTAGCGGCTGCACTTACTAACAGTATGTTTGCTGTGCATGGCCCATGGATGGCGCCACATCAACTAAGCAAAGCTTTGCATTTGTAGCGCTGCAACGTACGCTAGCATAGACAACAACCTAAACAGCGCTAGTTATCAGCAACTGTTAACTAACAGAGTGCCTAACAGTAGCTGCTTAACATTATACATATTCATAGAGATATGTTAAACTTATAGTTAAATAAAAAATACTTTGTTTATTTTTTGATAATTCTGTTATATGTCTGTAATACGCTAGAGTTTGCTTATGTTACGCAGCTGTTATTAGCAGACAGCAGCTGTTAAGCTCTCTTATGCGCGCGCTCTTACACTCTCTCTCTTCCACTCTCTCCCACTCTCATTTCTCTTAGCTTGGTGAATGTGTTGCTATTCTCGCTGTTGTTATTGTGGCTGCGCTGACGCTACTGTTGCGGCTGTTGTTGTGTTTGTGTGTCAATCGGTTTCATTAACCCGGCAAACGCAACGCTGACGCTGACGTTGACGTTGGCGTCGCGTCGAACTTTGCCATCGCCGACTTACATACATACATACGTATGTATGAATGTATGTATGTAAGTAGCGGGAAAGGTCAACAAAGTACGTTCCATAAATTTGACTTTGATTGTATTGTATGGTAAATATGTATGTGATGCATTTGTTTATGTTTATGTGTATATGTGTGCGTGTGTTTATGTAATACATGCATAACACCTGCAACAAACACCTTTTCTTACCAAAAAACAAAGTCAAACAAAATCAAAGCAAATGACAGACAACATGGCTAGACAGTGATGTGCAACAATTATGAGACAACTGCGTGCATTAATATGCAAAATAAACACATGTTATAAATATATATATAAATATTATTTTTCTATTGCTAATTTCAAATTACGATTCTAAAATTCAACATAAACACATTTTTTTTTAATATTTTAAAATTTATTCTATAAAAGACTATAAAAATTTTAAATTGTTCTCCAAAACTTAAAACAGAATTTAGAAATAATATTATAATAATAATAATAATTATATAATACTATATAAAATTACTATATATGAATATTCTTAATGATTAATATATAATATTTTTCCATTTTACCATTTTTTTTTTTTTCTGTTAATTTTGGTGAAATATTTTCAATATTTATTTAAACTTATTTTATATGCTTTTCTTGAAACAGAAAAAAAAATCAAAAATTTATAAATAATGAAAGCAAAGGAAATATTCAATACCTAATTTAATAAAAATGAGAATAAAAAAAATATATGTATATAAAAATATAGCTATAATTTCATAAATTTAAATTTTTAATACATAATAAATGAAAATTACAATATTTAGATACAATTAAAAATGAATTAGTTTGCAATAAATAAATAGAATTTATTGTAACATTTGCCAATCCATAAAATTTGAGTACTTAAACTTATAGCTAAATAAATTTGTGAAATTAATAATTAATGAATTTTTAAACTGATTTTACTCAAAAAAGGAACATAAAATGTAAAGCAAAAAAAAAAAAAATAAAAGATATTTGAAGAGAAAAAACAAACATATTACTTTATAGTTGATTTCATTGAGAATATATAACATTACTATTACTATATACATATGTACATATATTATTATTAAGATTCTATCTCAATGCATACAGTCGCGTGCCATAGATTGGCACAGCATGTGCAGTTTCAGTTTTCAGTTGACAGTCGCGTCCCGCGATTGTCCTGAGCGCACATAAAAATGAGAAATGATAACAAAAAAACGACAGAGATCAAGTTGAAGAAGAAGAAGCAGCAGCAGCAGCAGCAAACAAAACGCGGCGTCCATGCGGCGGCGACGGCACAAAGCAGAGAATGACGACGACAAAGCAGAAGCAGAAGAAGAAGAAGAAGAAGCAGCAGCAGCAGCAGAAAAAGAGGCATGCAAAATAAAAATAGATTTTGCTCCGTATATAGGATAACGACCAGGAACGACCCCAAAAGCGTTGCCTACTCAACTCTCGCTCTCTCTCTCTCTATCAAGCTCTGACTCTCTTACTCTCTCACTCTGTAGCCACACACGGGCAACGACCGGCAAAAAACAGACACAACACAAACACAAACACAAACACACACATACACATACACATATAGATATAGGCAGACAGCGTCAAGGGCTGAGTGAGAGCGGGAGAGCGAGAGAGCGCAACGCAGCAAAGAGAGCGCACTAAAGAGCACAGCAGTTTGTTGTCTATGTGTCTATGTGTGTGTGTGTGTGTGTATGTGTGCCCTGCTTTAGGTCCTACCGCACCAGTCATAGACTGAGGCACACGCACAAGAGCGAGACAGCAGCTAGCGGCCAAAGGGGAGAGAGTGAGATAGTGAGTGCTGGCAAAGAGAGTGACGCGCTGCGCTGCTCTACTCTCTGCTCTGCTCTGCTCTGTACAGTGTATGTGTGTGTGTGTGTGTTTCTATATAGGGGTTGCTGACCTCATCTCAGGGTCGCCAAAGGTTGTTCAACTTGCCAGGAAGCGGATCGGGCTCAATGTATGCCGTTTGCCCAGCACATGGGGCTGTAGGTGTATGTGTGTGAGCGGGAGAACGTAAGAGAAAGAGCGTGAGAGAGAGAAGGAGAGGGAGAGAAGCAGAGGGAGAGAAGCAGAGGGAGAGTGAGCATGTTGACTAGGGAGTAGTGCGGTTCGGTTTCTGCTCTTCATATTT
>JAECWN010000432.1:11310000-11375000 GCA_018150725.1 Drosophila quadrilineata
AAAATTATTTTTAAAAAAATTTAAAATTTTATATTGTTTGAAGTACTGATTGTTTTGTAGAAATATTCTTGACTTCAAATTATATTATATATTGAATCTTATCAAAAAAGATTAGGAACGAAATCACTATCAAATCATTAATCATTAACGAGACTCTCCCCATCTCTGTCTCTCTCTCTCTCTCTCTCTCTCTCTATTTCTCTCTCTGCCTTCCTGTCTGTCTCTACTTAAAACAATATTTGTATGTTAAAATTTAACAACAATAATATTTTCTATTATTTTTATTATTCTCAAAATAAAAAATTATCCATAGTAGAGAAGATTTTTGATATTTTTAAAAAATTTTACAGCATTTGTTTCCCCAGCGGCAATTCTCTGACCCCAAAGAGCACAAATCTCTCCTCTCTCTCTCTCTCTCTCTCTCTCTCTCTCTCTCTCTCTCTCTCTCTCTCTCTCTCTCTCTCTCAACTCGCGTCACGCATTGCGTGTATCGGAGTCTGTGGGGTGGAGAGGGGGAAGAGGGGGAATAGGGGGGATTGGGACTTAAGATTACCTTTAATGACTTCCCCGCTGCGAACACGCATGCAGACCTACAGTTAGCGGTACCTTGGCATTGAAATTGCCCAGTAGAACTCTGCTGAGCATTCAGTTCTTAACTTTTATAGCTAAAGCCAAAGCCAAAACAGCTAACGGTATATTGAAGCTCATTACATTCATGAGGAGTACAGTGCGCCAATTAAATATTCAGCACACTTTCTTTCCAAGAAAATTATAAAAAAAAAACCTTTAAAAAATAAATAAAAAAAAAACAAATACATTTTAATGAAAAAAAAAACATAAATCAAGACAAAATACTTTTATCATAAATATCGGCCTCTATTTTTTAACCACAATTTTCGGAAATTATTTAAAAAAAAATTGCTATTTTTACTATTTTGTCCATATTTTCTAAAATATTGCTTCAAATCAGCTGCGTTAAAAATTTTTAATCCCATTTTAATGCCGGAAACAAATTGGGCACATAAAATTTCAATATATAATATTAAATTTTTTGTTATTTTCATTAAATTTTTTTTCTACTGTGCACAAATGGCAAAATAAGGTCAAATCTTTTAAACTACCAACTACAAATTTTTGATGTAGATTTAAAATGTGATCAAAACCAGTGACAAAAATTCAAAAATTTTGAAAATCAGATGAAATTTGGCAAAGTTATGCCACTTCAAAGTTTGGCAAATTAGCCCTATTTTCTAGAAATCACCATTTTTAAAGCAGTTTTCACGTTTCATTTTTTGGCTATAGAATTTCTACAATATTTGAAGCTATAATTATGATAATAAGAAATGGAAATGTCTGGCAAGTTATATGTAGGGGAAAGAGAAAGCTTTGTATGTATGTGCATATATACAAAATATTTTCAATGTCGCACGAAAATGATATTAAAATTCATAAATGTGACGGCAGCGGCTACATTATCAATAACAACAAAACAATAACAATAAGAACAAGACGAACAGCGAAGCAGCAACAGCAAGAAGAAGTTCAAAAAGAAGAAGCAGCAGCAGCAGTCGCAGTCGCAGTAGTAGTAGTAGTAGAAGAAGAAGAACACAGCAACAACAAAGAAGAAGCGGAGCAAGTACAACAACCAATTTTATGAAAGTCACAGTCAAGGTCAACATGCGTGCAGAGACGAGAGCGAGAGCGAGAGCAAGCGAGTGAGCGACGAAGAGATAAGTGCACACACATACAGGGCCACACGCATACCAAGCTGGATATCTGTGAGTTGACGAGAGTGGGTGCGAAAGAGAGTGTGTGTGTGTGTGTGTGCGTATGAAGAAGAGTGCTGCGCGATCGCCAACTATTTTGCCATTCGCAATGTCTTTCTATTTGCTTGCTATGCTGATGTTGCTGCTTCTTCATTAAGCTCTGAAGAGACACAGCAAAAGAGAGAGAGACTAGACAGAGAGTGTGAGCGAGGGGGAGCTTTTCAAATGTGGGTGCATTGATCAGCATATTGGCAAAATGCAACAAGGAAGTGACTGTGCAGCAGCATCGGCGGAGCATTGGCATTTTGTCATCATCATTCGTAATCACAAAATAAGCAACAAAAACAGAAACAACACAAAAAGAAATGAACATTCACACACACATACTCACTCGCTCTCTCACATACAAACACAATAATATCAACAACAATAAACGAAATGAAAATAATTTCAGGCAGCAACACACAGCCACAGCAGCCGCCGCAGTTCCTCCATAAACATGACTCACTTGCTGTAAAGCACCAACACCAACAACAACACATACACAGATACTTGTTCGCTCACTCACTCACTCGCTCACTCACACATGCATACACATATAAGGCAGCTACAGATGCTCTCTCACATACAAAGCACATGCAAGTCGTCGTTGACGTCGCCGTCGCCGTCGCCGTCGCCGTCGCACAAAAGGAAAACAAATGGCTAGGTCGGTCGTTCACCTGCCTTGGCTTTGGCCGTTGTGTCGTTCGCTGCTTAAGAGAGCCGCTATATGAAAACGGAAGAGAGAAACCCATGCACACAAATTGTGTGCGCGCCCCCACAACCATCGCGCTCTCTCTCTCTCTCTGTGTGTGTGTGTGTGTGTGTTTGATTGTGTGCGGGACCGGCCGGTCGTTCATTGCTCTCGAAATGTTAGCTCTCACTCTCGCTCCCGCTGGCGCGCGCTCCCTCTCTCGCTCTTACGTTGGAGTATTTCATAACGCTTCTGGTTTTTCGTTGTTGTTGTATTCGTGTCAATGTTCTATCGCATTTTGTGTTGTTGCTTTCGCTCTTGTTTAGGGTTTAATGACATTGCCGGTTTTTTCTTTGCTTTTATTTTTATTTTTTTCGCCTTTCTTTATTTTGTGCTTCGTTCGTTTGCCTGCCAGCCTGCTTGTTTATTTATTCTTGCAAGGCAAATAGCAGCAGCAAGCAGCAGCAGCGACGCGACGTAGCCGTAGCAGCACACACACTCACGTACACACATACATACCTACATAGTATGTTGGTAACGCTGTTGTGGAGCCCAACACAGCAACTATGTATATTATATTAAGGTCTGCAACCACATTTTGAAAGCTCACCCAATATGCCCAACTTAAACTTAAACTACAAAATTAAGCAAAAAAAAAAAATAATAATAAAAAAATATAATTAAAATTATCAATAAAAATATTAAAATATTAAAAAAAATAAATACTTTAAAATATGTTTGAATATTTAAAATTATTAATAATAAAAATAGAAAATTTTGTATTATTATTAGTTGAAAATGTTTGAAAAATCAGTTAGTAATTTAATATTTATGTTGATTTCTTGTTGGTTACATTTCCAGTTTGAATTTTATACAAACACATGCATACGTTATCATTTGTGGGTGGCTTGACAACAGCGACAAATTTGTGAGGTGCGCAAGTTGCCGCCGGTGTTGCCAACTTACAGCAATTTATTTCTTATGTATGTATATGCATATATATATTATTATACATATATAATATATAATTTAATTGTGAACATATAATGCATGTATTTACTAATTACTTATTTATTATTTTCTACATGGAACACGCCAGTTGAAAATTAATTTAATCAATTTTTATTTATTTATTTGTTATAATTAATCACTTTTTTTTAATTAAAAAATCGCATAATTTTAATGCAATTTTAATTATAAGAAATAAATATGAATTTATTTATCAATAATAATAATTATTTATTTATTTGATTATATTTGCCTTTAATTCATGATTGGTTATTTACAGGTCATCTTTTAGTTGAGACAACTTCCACTTAACAACAGCTGGCAATGATTGTTTTGCTGCTGCTGCTTCTTCTTCGTTATTTCACTTTAGCTGTTGCTGTAGTAGTAGTAGTAGTTGTTGTTGTTATTGTATTTTGTGCTGCTTGCTGCGCTTCCTCGTATTCATCGCTGCTGCTGCTGCTGTCGGCGGCGTCGCAGCTTAAGCTCATTTTATTTCATTTTTGTTTTTGTTTTCTGTGCGTGTGTGTGTTTGTTTTTGTTTTTGCTTTTGTTTTAGCGCTCGCACAAATGTGTGTTAGCGGCGGTCATTCACACCGAACGTGCCCTTTTGAGAATAGTGCGCGCCAAACGAGAGCGCGCGCTCTCCCTCTCTCTATCATACTATGCTCTCTTAAATGTGTAAGCAAAAGAGTGCGTGCTGACGTATGCATGCATGCATGTGTGTGCGTGTGTGTGTTTGTGTTTGTATGGGCTGCGTAAAGTGTCGTATACGAAATATAATGGCAACAAACGCAACTTCAACTTTGCTACAAAATTTACATAAATATTCACATACATCTGTATATTATAAAGTGACGTAGCACGCATTCAATAAATACTATAAATAAATAAACATATTTCGCATTTTACTTTTCAATTTTGTATGCAGCTTGCAATGAATTTGTCTGACTAATATGACAGTGTTGTAAAATGCGATCAGCGAATTCGGCTTCCGCATGCTTTGCACATGAGTCTGAGTGTGAGAAGTAAATAAACCAAAATGGAAAATGAAATAAATAAATGAGAAAATTTAATTAATATATTATGTACATATATTTAATTTAATTCTTATAGAAATACATATAAATAAATATAAATTTTAATAAAATTACGCAATTTTTGTGAGCGGCGCGTCGTACATATTTTGAACCATATCTTTGCACGCATACAAACAAAGCATAAACGTTACTCTGTATGTGGGTGTGCATGTGTGTGTGTGTATGTGTGTAAGTTTGCGATATGAACGCATACGCATGCACAGCAAAAGAGACGTAGAAAAAAGCTAAAGCTACATATGTATGTATGTATGTATATGTATGTACATATGGGCAGCCCGTGGCATAGTGTAAAACTAAAAGGTCATTGAACGAACATTGTACCTATTTCTGCTATTTACACACAGACACACACACACACATACATATAGTCGATTGTCATTGCTATATTCATGCAGTCATAGTGTGATTGTATTTTACAAGAAGAAGAAGTAGAATAAGAAGAAGCAGCAGCAGTAGCAGCAGCTAAGTAAAACAACAGCAACAAATAGCGCTATGAATCAAGCCAACTTAAGCTAAAGTACTTTGGCCTCACACATACACTCATACACACACACACACACACACTTACACACTTACACATACACATACACATACATACAGCATATTCACCAAACTAAGCAAAATAGAGAAATTGGAGAAATGCTAAAACGAAACGAAACGAAATGAAATGAAATAATGGGCAAGGGCAAGTTCGAAAGCGTCAAGCAGACAGACGAACGAACAAACGAACAGACGGACGGACGCTTGAAGCGCACACGCAAGCAATCGACAAGTGAGAGCGCGGACGTGAGCAGCAGCAGCGGCAGCGGCAGCAGCAGCAGCAGCGTTAGCAGCGGCAGTTTAAGACACTGACCAAGTTTGAGAGCATGAGAGCAAAAAGTAAAGATCATTTCGCAGAAACACTGAAAAATCTGAAATCCTTTTGCCAACATTCCATACCATTTCAATGAAATTTTAAGTTTTCAATTTGTTTTCAATTCGAATTTATTTTTGCCTCATATTTTTCGATCTCAGTTTTTGTCCAAAATCAATTTTGTGGTGTTTTTGTTGAGTATTTCTTGAGATATGGCCAGAAATCCGGTTAAAAGTAAGCAAAATTCTTCATTTTCAAAATATTACCATTACAACAAGTTTGAACTGTCATAACTTGGCCAAAAATCATCCGATTTTGATGAAATTTTGGTTTTTGGAAATGGTTTTGACATCAGTTGAATTCTGCATCAAAAATTTTGTAAATTTCGCCTTTTTAAATTTTTCGACTTTTTTGAACAGTTTTCCCTACCAACCCCTTGACAAAATCATCAAAAATCGAAAAACTTTTGATCCCAATTTTTTTGACTCCAATCGATTCTAGGACTCAAAACTAGCATAATGCTTTTTATTTGATGTGTTTCTGTTGAGTAGTTTTCGAGATATGGCCGAAAATGTGCAAAAATTAGTCCGAAAACCCCATTTTTGAAATATCGACATTTTTCTAACTTTGAATAGTCATAACTTGGCCAAAAATCATCCGATTTTGATGAAATGTGGGTTTTTGAAAATGGTTTTGACATCAGTTTAATACTGCATCAAAAATTTTGTAAAATTCGCCTTTTTAAATTTTTCGACTTTTTTAAACAATTTTCCATAATAACCTCTTGACAAAATCATCAAAAATCGAAAAATTTTTTGATTCCAATATTTTTGCCTCCAATCGATTCTAGGACTCAAGACTAGCATAATGCTTTTTATTTGAGGTGATTCTGATGAGTATTTTAAGAGATATGGTCAAGTCTGTATCTGGGAAAGTAGTTATTTTCGTAATAAGGACACATTTGTTTAACAAGGCCTAAGTTGCCAATTTCATCGACTCACAATTCCAGATGCTTATTACATATGGAAGGAGAGCTAAACAGAAATATGAAGAATATGAAGAATATTACACTGTAAAATTCCAGAAATATGTAAATAAATAAATTCAAGTGAAATGTCATACGACTGTAAGTTTAGATTATATTGCGAAATTTCCAGCACTGGAATAAGATTTATTTATTTAGAAGCGCTTCTCCGGTTCGTTTCAGTATTTCTTTCAGTGTACTGCACTGCGATTCTCGCAGTGTACGATACTAAAGTACTTGCCAAGTCGTAGTTTAGCACACTTTCACTTGACCAGTTTTCGCTACGCTATTTGACTTGGAAGAAAGCAGTCAAAATTGCCACAGCTCAACACTTGGGCACAAGAGTCTCCAGACATTTTTCTGTTTTGAAATACCATGCCAATACATACATACATACAGAAATAAATATGTATGCAGTTTATATGGAAGCAGGTATCCAATTTTTCCTGTTATGACTCAGCGACTGAAGTATTCAAGAATATGAAACCAGTTTCAGAGCAAAAAAAGAGCAATATGAGGTGCGAAGGGATCATTTACATACATACATATAAATATTTGCAAATTTTTGTTACGTTTTCTAGATTATTTGCAATAAAATAAAATTCTAGCAATCATGTTTTGATATGAGCAAGAAATTTCGAATTCATTACAAACTAATAAAAATGATACATTTCACTGGAATTCTGGAAACATTACTCGGAATCGAGAAAAAATCGCTTTTGTGAGTTTCCCCCGTACTTCAAAGAAAGTTTTACCAAGTAATACTTTCGACTATAGGAAAATCCCTTGTCAAGTAGTAGAAAAGAGGAAACATAATCACGGTGCTTATCATTTTTAGCTAATTAAGAACCTACTCAGTTCAAAAAATATAAGTTAAATAATTATATTGATAATATTGAGAACCTTCTCAGTTCAAAAAATATAAGTTAAATAATTATATTGATAATATTGAGAACCTTCTCAGTTTAAAATGTAAATTATAATATGAAGAATTTTCTCAGTTTAAAATATACATTTTATATTGTAATATATGGTTTTATTTTTGTAAGCAAAAGTTTTCATTACATTGTTGACATGATGAAAAATCTACAATGTTGTTGGCAACACTGCTGACCAGAGTTGCCACATCCATTCAACATGGCGCTGACCTCTGCACTTGCGGTTAAACGTAACAGTACTTTGCTGCACTCCAAGTGTGCATGAGTGTGTCAGTGTGTGTGTATGAGTGTGTGTGTGTGTATGTTGTGCGAATCCAGGCGCCCCACACTGAAATATATTGTCAATGTTATTAAATGCCACTGACAACAACAGCAACAACAACAACAACAAGAGTAGCGACCGATAAGCATACAATGTATGTCCACGTATATGTATGAATGATGTATGTATGCATGCACATACATACATACATATGTATGTACTGTAATATCAAAAAAAAAACAAAAAGAATCAAGCTTTCAGCCATAACTGCCATTCGATAAGCACTTGCTATACATATCAGCAAACACACATATACATATACATACATACATAAATATGTACATATATCTGTACATACAGATGAACGTCCATACACACTTCATACACACTTGTAGGTGTATAGTTTCAAGCGATTAGTGAGTGAGTGCATGGGCAAGGGAAGTGGGGTTGATGGAGGGAATAATGCGGACATGTATGTACATACATACATACATATGTACATACATACATACATATGTACATACATACATACATACGTAAGTACATATTGAAGAAACGTCAAGTTCATTGGCATTGATTAAAATGCAAAGTGAAAAGGAAATTCAAGAGAAATGAAACAAGTTCAGTGTGAAGTGTAAAAAAAAACGAAACAATGTGGAAGAAAATTAAGTTATGGAAAATTGAATAAAGTAACAAAAAAAAAAAAAAAAAATATATATATATATATATATATATATACATATACATATATAAAATATAAAAAATAGTATTAAAAATTTAATATAAAAATTAAATAGATTTAAAAAGGAAATAAATAAATTTGTGCATTATAAAAGAAATGAAATATCAATAAAAAAAAAAATTCAAAAAATATATAAGAAATAAATATGAAATATAAAAAAATGATAGAAAGTTTAACAAAGTTATACGAAAATTTAAGCCAGAAATTTTAAGCTAAAATTAAGAAATCTATAAAAAAAAAACATTGAAAAGAAAATTCTGAAAAATAAATATATTAACGAAGAAAACAATTGCATTTTAAGCAGAAAAAAATCGAATGAAAAAATTTAGATAAATTATATTTATTTAATTATATATATTTATTTTAAATATTTAATTATTATATTTATCACATGCACATGTTTTTAAAAATAAAAAGTGAAATAAAAAGGAAGTGAATTAATAATAAAAACAAAATAATATAAACAAAATATATATTATAATAAAAATAATATAAAAATTAAATGAAATATATTAATTAGCGCATAATCAAAAAAATTATAAAATTTTTAAAAATAATAAAAAAATGCAGTAACAAAATATAGAATAAATAAAAATTATAAAAATACTCAAAAAAAATCACAAAAAAAAAATTACCAAGTAACATCAATGAAAATTGTGGAAAAAATAAAATAAAAAAAAATAAATAAATAAATAAAAAAATACAAAAAAAATAAATAAATAAATAAATAAATCAATAAAATTATAATAATATCATAATAAAAAAATCGAATGAATGTATGTAACGAAATATGACATATTACAGGATATACGCTGCGTATACGTAATGTGACATTTAATCTACATATATACATACATTCATACATATGTACATACATACATACATACATATTATACATACATACATACATACGCACGCACGCATGACCCTGCCCTTGTCCTTGTCCTTGTCCTTGCTGCTGTTGCTGTTGCTGTGCAATGATGCGTAGTGATGTGACGGTGTCGGTGTCTCCACTCCATTTCGTGCCCTCAACCCCCATTTATCGCTAAAAGGCAGCGAAAGAGGGAGAGAGAGAGAGAGAGAGAGAGGAGAGGAGAGAGAGAGAGAGAGAGGAGAGGAGAGAGTGAGGAGAGCGTTGTCGTTGAACTCTGCAACTGGTTCAAGTCTTGAGCTAAGCAAAAATGTTACACTAATCAGCAGTGCATGGGTATTTCCTACCTTTCACACACACACACACACACACACACACTTTCATACTCATACACACATATACACACACATACATAGAATTGGTTGTGCGTATGCGTATACGCTCTATACTCTGCCCTCCCTTCTTGTTTATTTGATTTCAGTTTTTTCTTTTTTTTTGTTTCCCCCTTCCTTTCTTTCTCTGCTTTTTGGCTGCTCTAGCTCCTTCTCTCTCTCTCTCTCTCTCTCTGTCTCTCTCTCTCTGTCTCTCTCTCTCTCTCTGTCTCTCTCTCTATTTCACTCTCTCTCTGTCTCTCTGCATGTAAAATAGGGGTTACATGACATTGAAACTCATTTTGAAGGTTCAACGTTCTGCTTTCTATACGTAGTTAGCTGGCATACATATAGAGTAACAGAGATTGTAACCTTCTCAAAAAAACATATACATACATATGTACATATACTATATACTATGTACATATGTATATGTATGTATGATTAAGAATAAATAAAATGTTGAACTTGGCAACAGTTAGCACCCAAAAGAAGAAAAATTCAAATGAAAACTCAGCGAAAATATGAAGCGGGGTATCATGGGTGTGCGAAACCACCCGCTAAACTCCCAATACCAATACTTATGTACATACATACATACATACATACATACGAATGTATGTATGTACATACGTATGCAGAAACAGTTGCACACATACTGACATGGCCATATACATATTTATGAAGAAGAAGGTGCCACAATCAAAACATTTGGAAATCAGAAATGCATTTGATTTGTATGGACGTCTATCTGTATGGGAGCATGTTCGTCGAATTGCGTCGATATATGTATGTATGTATGAATCTTTGTTTGTATCTCAACATTAGCTTCAATCACAAACTTCAACTTCAACTCAATTTATTTAGATCTTATAGATATATTCTTACTGGAATGATTGCGAAACCTCCGGAGAATAATACCTAAACACAGCCGCTGAAAATTAATCATGGAATGCCACAAAGTAGGAAATAAACTGGTGCTCGGTTACTCGACTACAAACACATCTCGTACCAACTACAAACAATTTGTCGCAATATGAGATATTCGTAGCTGTCGCTTAGAAATGTGCAATTATATACCAAACTATGTGCAAATAGAATATGAAGACAATTATGTTTCAATTACGACTGTTTGTTTATAACAATTTGATGCCATTTGGCTGCATTTTTCTTCTCTTTGTATATGTACGATTTGTGCAATTTGATTAGTTTCAACAAAAGTACATAGCTCGAGTTTGAATGACAGACAGAATACATTAATAGAAATGGAATACAAATATTCATATGTATATGTATAAAAAATAGGAAAATATTTGTTGTGGGTTAACCTCATCCCAATTACAGCTATTTTCGGTTGATGATATCAATTTCTAATTATGTGCTACTCAAAATTGTTACTAATATTATATTATGATTTCCTAAAGTGAACCTATTTCAGAAGAAGACGAACAACTCCAAGTTCACTTTTGCAGCAACTTTTCAACAACTTGAGCATATCACTGTTGCTGCAGTGCGGGGTATTAACATAAAGTAGAAGTAGAAGAAGAAGAAGTAGAAGAATAAATATGACGACAACAGCAACAACAACAGAGCAGAGCAGAGCAGCGCAGCGCAGAGCAGCGCAAGTCAACAGTCGATTGTTTATCAATGTGTAAATAAAAGCACATTTCTCTGTGTGCCTGTATATGTACATACATACATGTGTGTGTGTGATTATGAGCGTGTGTTTGTGTGTGTGTTTGCCTGTAGCGTTGCCCAAAAATTTCAATAGCAAAGGTCAATGAACTCGCAACGAGCCAGTGCCTGACGTTTGAGTTTATACTCTCTCTCTCTCGCGTGCTCTCGCCGTCTCTTCGCTCTTTTCTGGCGCTCTCTCTCGCTCTGTCGCTACTTGCATTCAGTCACTCTGTCTCTTTCAATCACACTGTGTGTTGTTTGCGTTCCGCATTGCGCGCTCTCTTTTGCGTTTTGCTCTTTTTTGCGTCGCTCTCGCGCTCTTACGCGTCGCTCTCTTTGCAGCTTGAGGTTTTCGTGCGCTGCGTTATTTCCTCGTTGCGTTTCATTCATAAACAGAGAGCGGCAGATATATCGGCCAGGCCAACGAACCAAGGGCCGGTCGCAGGCAGTTAACTTAACAACATGTGCTTTTGACCCCTCCAGTTAAGCCACACACACACATATATATACATATGTATATGTGTATATATGTATATGTATTTATATGCAGTAATACCCCCCCCTCTCACTGCAGGCACTTTTCACCACCAAGTTGGCGGCTTTAAGCGTTTGTTGTTATTACAATGTACTTAACTATTACTATAACTACATATACATATGTTAACTAGTAAAATGAAAAAAAAAAATTGAGTATATTTTTAATATTTTTTGTTTAATAATATAGTAATAATATGTATAGTTTGTAATAATAATACATAGTTAATATGTTTATAAAGAGCTAATTATATATTAATTTGTAATTTAACAGATTCTTAAATATTATATAAAATTAAAATTAAATATAAATTATATAAATTCTATAAATAACTAAAAAAAAAATAATATACAAAATTATATAAATTATACATAAATTATATAAATTATATTATATTTCATTAATTTTATTAATTAATAATTAATTAATTTAATATAACTATGTATTTATTAATTAATGTAACTAATTATTATTGTGTTATTACTAACTAATAACTAATTATTATAAGTGTTAAATTCATAAGAAATATTTAAAGAAAGAAAAACGCATAAGAATATTTGTAAATTGTGAATTTATGTAATTAATACTTAATTAATATAATTAATATCTTCATTATTATGAGAACTTCGTAAATAGTTAAAAAAAATATATTTTTAATTAATTTAATAAATAGTTGATCAAATCTTTATTATTATGAGAACTTTGTAAATAGTTAAATATGTAAAAATTTTAAAAAATAAAATAAATAATAAATATTTAAAATAATTATAAATAACTAACCATCATATCATATCATACCATCGTAACCTCGATAATGAGAACTTCAAAAATAGTTAAAAAAAAAATATGTTATTAATTAATTGGCCAAATCAGTAACAATATCTTCATTATTGTGGACTTCCTAAATAGTTAAATATAAATATATGTTTTTAACAAATTTAATAAATAATAAATAAGTGGAAATAATAATAAATAATTAACGATATCCTCACTATTTTGAGAACTTTGTAAATACTTCAAGAATATCTATGTATGTATATGCTTCTAATTAATTTCATAAATATTTAATTAATATTTATTTAAATAGTTAATAATATTGTATGCATGCCACTTACATAAACTGTTGGCGCTTTTGCAACGGCGGCATTTTTATGGGCGACTTGCGCTCATTTAGTATTTTGATTTATTTGATCCTCGCCAGAGCTTTTCTCACAAAACGCGCTCTCTCGATGCTGTTGCTGCTGCTGCTGCTTCTTCTAAGTGATGCTTTAAGCTGCGCTTGTTGCTGTTACTGTTGTTGCTGTTGCTGTTGTTGCTGTCGCTGTTACTGTTGCTGTTACTGTTGTTAGGCATATAAAGCTTTAATCCATGCTCTATTGTTGTTGTTGTTGTTGTTTGTTGGTTGCACTTTTTATTGAATTCGTTGCAAGCGGCAGTTATTATAATTCTTATGTATAATTAATTATAATTAATTTATAATATATATGTATATATTATAATATTTTGCATTAATATATTTATTATCAATATAAATTGTGTAATATATGCATTATTTAATTAATTAATTAATTAATTTGTTGGTAATTAATTAATGTTTACACTAGTTATGGTTTTATGCACTTTCCATGAAATCGCATTCATTTATTTTGCTGGTGGAACACATTAACGGGGTATCGCTTCTTCACACATATCCTACATTTCATTTATATACACACACATTCACATTCACATATGTACATATGTATGTACTAGCACTTTACATAGGATGCGGCGAGGATAAATTATGCAGCATAGCAAACACATAAACAAAAAATATTACGTTCGGCAATGGCGATCATAGTTGTTGTTGTTGTTGCTGCTGCTGTTGTTGTTGCTGTTGTTGTGGTTGTAAAATATGATAATACGCGACGTAAATTGGAGTTGCGTAGCGTCCTTTGCGCTTACGTTTTTGGCGCCGAATTCGTATAACAACACTTGTCAATATTGTAAGTGTGCTTTGCTTGGATTTCTCATCATTTGCATTGCATTTCCTTTTCGCTGTGATTTTCGCACACACAAAAACACACACACACACACACTGACACACACGCATACGCATACGCACACGCACACCCACAATAGAAAAACACTTCACTTTTAGATCATTTCGTGTTGCACTTGGCCAACAATTTGTTTAATCAAATGCATATTTCCCCATCTGTATGCAGATGCAGTATAGTATGGTTAAGTAAATCGTGAACGGCACTAAACAAAATTCAACAAAAAACCAACTGTCAAAATAGCGTTGCGTTTATCCGGGCGCGAACGACAACAGCTCGCGGCGAGTGAAATTTTAAGAATGAGAGAGAAATGTTTTCGTTTTCTTGTTTCGCCTTAGCTTCGTCGGTAGCGTTGTCGTCGTCAAAATCGTTGTCGTGTATTTGCGCCCGAACATCCGTCGCTGTCGCTTCGTGCCGAACATGACGAGCGCTTCAAAGCATACATGCAGTGCACCCCCCATAACAGCGCTGTCCATGTCCATTACATGGCGCTGTTATGCATTACGTCTGCAATTACAGCGCGCGCCCGGTTATGTTAAGAGCGCGCTATCAGCGTCGTGTCAGCTAGCAGCAATAATTTGTCAGCCTGCTGTAAAAGCATTGTTAATGCTAAAAGCGCCATTGGCGGCCAATTGGCGCAGTCGTGCAGCTTTCGTTGAGTTTGTGTATTGGCTATTTAGCCAATGACGCTCTTCGTTTAGCAGCAACAGCAACCAATACTGTGAATGCAATAAGTGCTTTTAAATAATAAACATATTTGCATTAAATGCGTTGCCAACTTATATAATTCTATTCGTTTATATCGTTGCTCTAAGATATACAAATATTGAAATGAATTACATTTTTAATACAATTAGTTTTTCGTGTATCAATTGCTGTCACGATGTATCGATTAATGGCAAGCACGAGTGCCACTGCAGCTACGATATATCGATAAAAAGCTGGAATACGCAATCGTTATCGAAGCCATGAAAACTCGCTCTCGTTCGCCACATTCTGCACATTTGGAACAGTACGGAGCTAAGATTCAAAGCTTTCGGTTGCCAGGCTGCTGGGCGGGTGAGTTTCCAAAAACCACGTGTTTCGTTTCGCTTTCTTTCTATTTTTTCCTTTTTCCTCCTTTTTACCTATAAACGTCTCAGACACACACGGTCATCGACAGCGACTACAGCTAATTGTTAATAACAATTGAAACGCATTTAACGTTTTAATTACAATTTACTGTTGTCCATTTGTAGACAAACGACATAACAAATAATTCCACATCAATTGCGAGCAGCATTCAAATCTATTGAGGAGGGACAGAGGAGAGAGAGGGTCAAAGAAAAGCACAATTTTTAACAACAAATCAAAGCGACAACAACAATTAACACAATTCAACTGTTGCTTTGTTGTTGCTGTTGGTGTTATTGTTGTTAACGCTGTTTTGTTTACGTTTTTGCTTGGCGTTGTTTTTGTTGTTGTCGTTGACATCCAAAAAAGCTGCTTAAGTTGAACGTTCTCCACACACACACACACACAGACACACGCAGACACTTATACAGCGGCAAATATCATGGCAAATACCGGCGGCAGCGGCGACAGTCTACAGTCAAAAGTAAATGGCTTGTTGGGCAGCGACGCCGGCATCGGCAGCGGCACCGACAGCGATGCCTGCGCTCTGCTACAGGACGGTCTCAGCTGCAGTGAGCTTTTTCACAATGGCGATGGTCTAACCTACAAGTGAGTACTACCACCACTACCCTCTCCCCCTAGACCCAAACCACCAACACCACCACCATGACTCCCCCCGCCCACCCCCCTCAATATTCTGTACACACACATACTAACTAACATACACCTACACACACATACATACACAATTGTATGTGTTTAGTGACTTTCTCATATTACCGGGCTACATAAACTTTACCGCCGAGGAGGTTGATCTCAGCTCACCGCTAACCAAGAACATCACACTGCGCGCCCCCCTCGTCAGCTCACCAATGGACACGGTAACCGAGTCCGAGATGGCCATCGCAATGGCGGTAAGTTAACTTTCAACTAACACCAACACCAACACTAAAGAGAGTGACTGAATGAGAGTGAGAGAGCGAGTGAGAGAGGGGCAGGCAATTCAACACCGATTGACAAGGCTGTCAACATATGTATATCGCATGCTCTTTTTGTGGCTGCGGTTTTATGCGCGCAGCATAACGCATGCGACACATTTTTACAGCCGGGCTATTGTTGCATGCGAGACATACACAACATATGCTAATGGCTTAAAGGCTTAGCATATACTAAAGTCATGCAACTTTTTCTTGTATGTGATAGTTTTCCTTTTTTTTCTGTTAATTTCTTTTGTATTTTCTTCTTTTTTGTTTTACTTTTCATAGTTTTAATGTTGTTCTTCTCTAGAAGATAGATTCCTTTCGCATGCGACTCTTTTAGCACATGTTATAACTTGTAGATATATATATATAAATTTGTCGCATGCAATCGATAGCTGTAAATGAGTTGTATGTGAATATTATTGCATGCAATTATTTTGTTGCAAGTGTGCATTAATCGCATGCGATGGTAATGGAGACTGCAGCCTTGTTGAGTGATGTTGTTGGCCTCCTTCATGGCTGTGTGTGTGTATGGGTGTGTTTGTGTGTGTCGATAACCGATAAACCGATGAGCCGATAAATGGCGGCACATCGCCCGCCATGCTGTCGCTCCAGTTGTGGTTGTAATTGAACACTCTTATGCGCCTCTTTAATCGCAATTGTTTCTATGGTTCCACAAACGAAAACAACATCAACTCCAAATTGGTATCGGTATCGTTATCGCTATCGCTATCGATATGGTTTATCGAAAACCGCGACGCGCGCAGCTGTGTGGTGGCATTGGCATCATCCATCACAACTGCACGCCGGAGTATCAAGCGTTGGAGGTGCACAAGGTCAAGAAATACAAGCACGGCTTTATGCGTGATCCGTCGGTGATGTCGCCAACGAATACGGTGGGCGATGTGCTCGAGGCGCGTCGAAAGAACGGATTCACCGGCTATCCAGTGACCGAGAATGGCAAACTGGGCGGCAAACTGCTGGGCATGGTCACGTCCAGAGACATCGATTTCCGTGAGAATCAACCGGGCATACTGCTGGCGGACATCATGACCAAGGAACTGGTGACCGCACCCAATGGCATCACGCTGCCCATGGCCAATGCCATACTGGAGAAGAGCAAGAAGGGCAAGCTGCCGATTGTCAATCAGGATGGCCAGCTGGTGGCCATGATAGCGCGCACCGATCTTAAGAAGGCACGATCCTATCCGAACGCATCCAAGGACTCCAACAAACAGTTGCTGGTTGGTGCCGCCATTGGCACCAGGGCCGAGGATAAGGCACGCCTCCATCTGCTGGTGGCGAACGGTGTCGATGTCATCATTCTGGACTCGTCCCAGGGCAACTCCATCTACCAGGTCGAGATGATCAAGTACATTAAGCAGACCTATCCCGATCTGCAGGTCATCGGTGGCAACGGTACGTATAACCTCAAAACCTCATCATCATAAACCGTATCCTTCAATTCCTTTCGTGGAATTTCTGTTGATTGCAGTGGTGACTCGGGCCCAGGCCAAGAATCTGATTGATGCCGGCGTTGATGGTCTGCGCGTGGGCATGGGTTCCGGCTCCATATGCATCACCCAGGAGGTCATGGCCTGCGGTTGCCCACAGGCGACCGCCGTCTATCAGGTGTCCACATTCGCCCGCCAGTTTGGGGTGCCCGTGATTGCGGATGGCGGCATCCAATCGATTGGCCACATTGTCAAGGCACTGGCGTTGGGCGCCAGCGCCGTTATGATGGGATCTCTGTTGGCGGGCACCTCGGAGGCACCCGGCGAGTACTTCTTTTCGGATGGCGTACGCTTGAAGAAGTATCGCGGCATGGGCTCCCTGGAGGCCATGGAGCGTGGCGATGCCAAGGGTGCGGCCATGTCCCGTTACTATCACAATGAAATGGACAAGATGAAGGTGGCGCAGGGCGTCAGTGGCAGCATTGTGGACAAGGGTTCCGTGCTGCGATATCTGCCCTATCTGGAGTGCGGATTGCAGCACAGTTGTCAAGATATTGGCGCCAATTCGGTTAGCAAACTTAGGTAAGAGAGATATATACATATATACATTCGTGATCCATCAACTGATATTGGAATATTTTGTGAAGGGAGATGATCTACAATGGACAACTGCGTTTCATGAAGCGCACCCACTCCGCTCAGCTGGAGGGCAATGTCCATGGCCTGTTTAGCTACGAGAAGCGTCTCTTCTAACATACAGCAGGCGGTCATCCGCAACCTCCGCATCATTACCATCAACCCCAACAACAACAACAGCAACAACAACAGCAACAACAACAACAGCAGCAGCAACAAGGAGTTGTCTATTGCAGGAATCGGGAGTTTATGGGTCAATCCTTTGCGGCAACAGATGCCAAACAGAAGCGCCGCAACTAAGAGTCCATCTACATATACCCCGAAGTGATCCTCATAACCCAACACAACTCCCCACTCCCCAAAATTTTCCACTCCATTTGTGGAGTTTCCAAGTATCCTATTAATTGTTAAGTTGCTTTGCCCTAGCGCCTAAAAGCACACTACAGACCAGACACTTTGCATCCCCTTTTGAATCTACATATACAGTTCAATCGAATTTCCCCACTCGATTGTTCCATGTACTTATGGATATACATACATATATATATTTACCTAAACAATTTGGCTATCAATTTACATTGTTACATATGCCAATATTATACTTTATCGATATACATGCAAATATATAAATATATTTAAAACGAAAAGCAAAGCTAAATATAAATATATACTTAGTATATACACTGGTGGCCAAAATTATATGTACGCCGTGAACATAGATTCATTATAACTTAAACAAATAATTTTTCAAAATTAAACAAATTGCACAATTTTATAGGTACACTTCAATTTTTAAAAGTTGAGTTTCCAATTTCAACAATTTTTTTGAACGGCATACCTATTATTGTGTCCAGTGGTGTATATGCATACATATATCAACTCTATATATGCCAAAACCAATTAATTGTAAATGTAAAAAATATACATATTTTACATATATATATCTATATATATATACATATATATATATATATATATATATATATATTGAACTTATTTGCAGCGCCTGAAAACGCTAGCGATTTTAACGGCGACATTAGAGCATTCCCATTCGCAAGAAATATAAATAAAAATAATCATGAACAAACAATTTCAATATCAAATTATATTATTCTGTCTGAGTTTTTTCTCTCAGTGTATTTAAATAATGCTAGCGATTATGCAAGCGACTTACGTGCGTTTGCTGTCTTAGAAAAACGCTAGCGACTTGTCAGCCTACTGAAAAATACCTGCCAAGAAACGCTAGTGATTTAAACAGCCCCCCACATGTTGAAGAAAAACGCAGGCAATATAATTTTTATTAAATATGCTTATAATTCGTTATTTATGTATGTATGCGGTTTTTGATTTACAATGCTATTTATGGATTTATTTCTTTGTACACATTGCACTTTATATACACATACACATACATATACTACAAATGTGTATATGATGTAAATAAACTCGATTTGGCAAATTCATTTCATTTTCGAAAATCGTGTTCGAGATTGAGGTTATGTTAGTAGATATACATAGTTATCGAATGTAATATGTAAGTATGCATGTATATAGAAGAATAGTTGAATAAATCTATAAAATACGAGTCAAAAATATGTATGTATTTTATAATATTGTATTTGTTAAGTAAAAATTTAGTTTAAGTTTGATTTCATTTGCTGCGTATTTTTATTTGAATTTGAATTTCATTTTTTTTGCATTTTTTTCTTTTGTTATCGATAAATTTGTGAAGTTTGTGCAAAAATGGAAATAAGCAAAAGGAAGCCAAAACCCTTTTTATAAGGACACTTAAACAAAGCTAGTAAGTATATTGTATGTACAGTAAATGAGAATACGATATATCGTATATCGTATATATACATATATGTATATATAAATATTTGTTGAGCAACAAAGAAAAACATGGAAATACTAAGTATAATATAAAGTTGTATAAAATGTAGGCAAGACAAGATTTACAAAATGATTGTTTGTATTTGTTTCTGCTCCTCTCTCTCTCTCTCTCTCTCTCTCTTTATCTAACTATCTCTTTCGCTCTTGCTCACTGTCTCTCTCACACACACACATATATCAAAAATATATATATATATATATTTAGTCATAATTTTTTTCTATTCGTAGACTCTCATTTTGCTGAGAGTTGTTGCCTTTTCATCATCATCATCATCATCATCATCGTATTCGTTATCTTTATCTTTCATTGTATCTACGTTATGTTGGTCATCATCTTCGTCGGTATCTCGGCTAATGGGTGGGATTATCTGGTGCGAGGGCGTGCCACTTTTCGTGGAAATGATCGGGCAGCCGGATGCAGTCGAGCCACTGCTGGAGCCGCTCACCCTTGCTCTGGGCGCCCAGCTGGAGGCTGCCAAGGAAATCGTTGCTCTTGCCCAGATCCTTGTCCCACACGGTCAGTATGAGCATCTCCTTGTTGAGATCGTGCGGACTCGCCTCAAAGTAGAACTCCTCATTGTACAGTGGATTCAGTGTGCGCCACTTGACGCTCGTCTTGTGCTTCTTGTTCTTGTGCGCATCCGGTTTCAGTTGTCTGCGGAAGTTGAAAGTGGATTAAGTCACTCCTTCACTACTCCACTTATCTCTCTGTTTATCTCTATTATCACTTACAGCTTGACAAAGGGATCGGAGCTGCCGTTGTTGTCCATGGCCAGCAGATTGATGCACTGCTTCACATTGACCACCAGCGCCCGCCGCTTCGTATTGTAGCACAGCGAGATGAGCATCTTGCCGTTGGGCCAACTCTGCGCCAGCTCCGCCTCATTGCTGTACTGATCTTCCACGCCCAACGGCACCGAGATGCGGTACTGCGATGTGCTATGAACCTGCAAATATCGTATGTCCTTTACTCATATATCGTAAATCTTACAATGAATTTGAAATATGAAAAAATAACTGATGATCGTATATTTTAAATAGAATATTGATGCAGATTCAAACTGTAATCAAAATAATTGACAGAAATGCACAAATTTCCAAAATCGGTTCATTTTTAACGAAGTTATGGTTTTCTAAATTTTGAATACCAAGCAATCGAGTTTATTTCAATTTTTGAACGTTCCTTGCTATACTTTTCAAAAAAATCTTAAGAACTTTTGATACCGATTTGAAATACGATCAAAGACAGGTCTAGGAAGGCAAACATATTGCAAAACGGTTGAGATTTGGCAAAGTTATAATATCCCAAAAATAAGACGGATTTCACACTTTGCTCAAAAAGCTGTTTTCTGACCATTTTTTCAGTATTTTGACCATATTTTCTAAAATATTGGTCCAAATCAACTGAAGTAAAGTTTTTTATACTTATTTTGATGCCAGAAATCAATTGGACACAAAAAATTCCGATTATAAAGTATTTACTTTTTTTTGACATTTTTACAAGGGGTCAGTATGCAAAAATGGCCAAAAATGGGTGTTCAAGCATGAACATAGATTAAAAAAGAAATGTACTACTGTGCACCAAAATATTGTAATTCTCTCACACGAAGTCCAAGAGCGAACAAAAATAGATTTTACGACCATGCGCTGAGAATAAGTACGATAAGAGTTCAATTCTGTCAATGAACTAAGGAAAACCCTTTCACTGGACGCTGAAGAAAGAGATCAACGGAGATCATGGGTTAAAATAGATTATCATAGAATACTCGCATATGTACAACTCAGCATAGGTCCTATCTAGCTTAGATACTAGTCTATTAATAAATTCTGTATATAGAAAATAAGACTACAAAAACCAAATAAAAGGGAGACCGGCCCAGAGTCGGCAGTTCAGTTCAATACAACAACTCGACTCATCAGTCTCTTCATTTCAAGACTCTGATTAACAATGGGTCAAAATTGAAAATTTGAATTATGGAAATTTTTTGATGTAGATTCAAAATATGATCAAAACCATTGACAGAAATGCAAAAATTTTGAAAATCGGTTGATTTTTAGCTCAGTTATGGCTTCTCAAAGTTGCGAAAGTCTTAATTTCGTGTACCAAAAACCGGGTTTTTACAGTTATTAGCTTTCTTTGCCATATTTTCCAAAACATGTAATAAACTTTTGATACTGATTTAAAGTATGATCAAAACTGTGGACAGAAATGCAAAAATATTGAAAATCGGCAAAGGTTTAGAAAAGTTATGGATTCTCAAAGATGAGGAAGATTTCAATTTTTGCTCAAAAAGTGGTTTTTTGATCATTTTTTCAGCATTTTGGCCATATTTTCTAAAATATTGGTCCAAATCAACTGAAGTAAAGTTTTTTATACATATTTTGATACCAGAAATCAATTGGGTAGAAAAAATTCCAAATTTAAAATTTTGATTTTTTTTGACATTTTTACATGCTGTTAGTATGGAAAAATGGCAAAAATTGGGTCAAAATTGAAAAGTGGCAGTATGGAAAATTTTTTGATGTAGATTCGAAATATGCTTAAAACCATTGAAAGAAATGCAAAAATTTTGAAAATCGGTTGATTTTTAACTCAGTTATGGCTTCTCAAAGTTGCAATTGTCTCAATTTTTGGTATAAAAATCGAGTTTATTACAATTTTCAACTTTCCTCGCCACATTTTTCAAAACATGTAATAGACTTTTGATACTCATTTAAAATATGATCAAAATTGTGGACAGAAATGCAAAAATATTGAAAATCGGCAGAGGTTTGGAAAAGTTATGGTTTCTGAAAGATGAGGAAGATTTCATATTTTGCTCAAAATGCTGATTTTTAACCATTTTTTCAGTATTTTGACCATATTTTCTAAAATATTGGTCCAAATCAACTGAAGTAAAGTTTTTTATACCTATTTTGATGCCAGAAATCAATTGGGTACAAAAAATTCCGATTTTAAGAATTTCACTTTTTTGACATTTTTACATTATGCAAAAATGGCCAAAAATGGGTCAAAATTGAAAAGTGGCATTATGGAAAATTTTTTGATGTAGATTCAAAGTATGATCAAAGCTATTTCCAGAAATGCAAAAATTTTGAAAATCGGTCGATTTTTAGCTCAGGTATGGCTTCTCAAAGTTGCAATTGTCTCAATTTTTAGTATAAAAAACGAGTTTATTACAATTTTTAACTTCCTCGCCACATTTTTCAAAACATGTAATAGACTTTTGATACTCATTTAAAATATGATCAAAACTGTGGACAGAAATGCAAAAATATTGAAAATCCGCAGAGGTTTGGAAAAGTTTTGGTTTCTCAAAGATGCGTAAGATTTCAATTTTTGCTCAAAGAGCTGCTTTTTAAACATTTTTCAGTATTTTGGCCATATTTTCTAAAATAATGGTCCAAATCAACTGAATTAAAGATTTTTATACCTATATTGATATCAGAGATCGATGGAGCACAAAAAATTCCAATTTTAAAATGTACACTTTTTGCAAAAGTGATTAAAAATAGTAGAAAATTTAAGGTTCCGTTGCGTAAAAGATTTTTGATGTAGATTCAAACTATGATCAAAACCATTTACAAAAATGCAAAAATTTTGAAAATCGGTTGATTTTCAAAAACGTTATGCCGTATTCGTATAAAACATATATAATTAGAGTTCAAATATCGTAAATTACATCCTCAATATCCTTTATAATATGCCATATTTCGAATACCGTATATCATATAGGCGACATTGCATATATCGTATTTATCTCATATGTCGTATTTTTCAACTCGATCATCGTGAATTGAATTTATGATAATATATATCGTATTTATCTCGCAACGGTTCCATAGCAAATTTCGGACATTTTATCGTATGTCTATATCGTAAACGATATTTCATGCACATATTGTACATAAATATGCTCTATTTTGAAATAGTAAATCGCATTCATATTCTATATCGTATATTCTACATGGTACTTATATCGTAATAACTCACATAAGAACTTACCGTGGATAGGCAGACCTTGGCGGCACCCAAAAAATCATGTCCATACTTATCGTCGTCGAAGAGGGCGACGTAGAGCAGCGAGTTGCCCAGCTCCTCGGGCTCCACGCCCACAAACTGTAGCGTCTCATTGAAGTCGGGATTGCGGGTCTTGTGCACGGTCTTGGTGCGCTGCCAGCGGGTGTATTTGGTGTGTCCCTCGGGCGTCACAATGTTCAGTTTGCAGTAGGGATCCGCCAAGCCAGCGGCATCCATGGCTGGCAAATCCCTGGCACGCACCATGGTACACTCCAGACTATGGAAGCTCTCTCGATAGCTGATGGCAATCTCCAGCCAGCCAAGCAACGGATCCCGGCAGTGTTGCGTCTGCTGTTGTTGTTGCTGGGATTGGGACTGGGATTGGCTAGCCGAGTTGCCAGAACCGGAACTATCACTAAAGGACCAGGAGGAGCTCACCGAGCTGCGCCGTATAAAACAGCTCTCGCGTCTCATATGCGTCCCCGTGGACACATTCGACATGCTCAGGTTATCGTAGTCGGGCTGCTGCGATTGCTGCTGTTGCGGTTGCTGGGATTGCGGTTGCTGCTGGCGGCCAAAGAAGAACGAGTTGGAGAGTTTCCGTTCGCCGCCATCGATAAAGCTGCGTATGGAGCCGTAGGCGCGCAAACGGAAGCTTTCATCGCGATGCAGGCGAGTACCGGATTGCGTTGCTTTGCGGCCACCGCCACCACCTCCACCGGGTCCGCCATCCAGCTCATCCTCGGGTTCGGAGTGACCGCTGCCACTGCCGCTGCCGCTGCCACTGCTGCTGCTGCTGTCATTGACGCGTATCGTCAGTTTCTTGACGCGTGGGGCACGTGTGGGCGTACCATGGCAACTTTGCACGGCACGTATGCCGCCGGCGGTGGCGGCACCGGCACCTGCACCGCCAGTAGGCGTGGCAGTGGCACTGCGCGGCACATCATAGCGGGGCAGACCCTTGAAGAACCATGCACCCGATTTCTTCCACATCTCGCGTGTCTCCGAGCAGATGCGGCACAGCCAAATCTCACGCGTCCGCTCGCCATTATTGTACCGGATGTTGATATCGACACTGCACTTGGTGCACACGGATTTCCGGCAATCCTCGCAAACAATGCGCTGCGGTCGCAGCAACCCAAACGTATCCCCGCACAAGCGACAGCAGTTGGGGCCACGCTCCACCGCATGCAGCTTGATTTTCTCCACGCGCTCCACCAGACGTCCGACACGTTGCCGCTCCGCAATCTCGATCTCCTCGTTGCGGCGTATCACCGATATGATGGCCTCCTGCTCCTCCGGCCGCAAGGGTTCATTGCTCTTTGAGCTGCTCCAGCCGGCTTTCAATCTGCAACAACAACCACAATAAGAATAACGAACAATGAGAACAACTGGGAAAAGAAACATAATAGAAGAGGGAATTGGGGGAGAGTAATACATACATACATATGTACATATGTGTTGCATTCTCGTTGGGCCGGCTGCGGGTTATCGATGATCTTAGGGCTGGGTCAGCGATATGTCCAGCGTTGCCATAATTCTGGGACATCGATAACCCCTGATTTGAAACGTCATGAACAGCTGATTGCCCGACGAAAGTGTGGCATGAAAATTCTGCAAGTGACTGCACGTGCTGTTGGGCGCCCGGTCAAGTAAAATTTGGAAAAAAGGAAGACCGGGCGCTGAACAACTGGCTAAGGCAGGGGAGTCAGGTGTCCACGCGCGCCCGTGTGCAAATGATAAGCGGGAGCTTTAAAATAAGCCAGGTAAGCGGAGTGATATTAATGATAGCAAAATTCTAAATGGTGAATTTTATTGTGGCAGCAGGCCGGCGACCGGATCAGCTGAGGTTGTAATCCGGCGTCGGCCCATTCATTTGGATATTTTGGACATGTGTGTGTTTCCGTATGGTGGAAAACCTGGAGCTGCCACGCACTCCGTGAGCCTGTGCTGGAGGATTCCCCATCGCTAACAGGGAAGAAGCGATGTTGCCGCCGCGTCAGCATGGACGCACCAACGACGACGCCGCCGCCATCACGTCCCCGCCGCCCTGAGGGGCAATATTATTAGAAAAACATTCGGGTGAGTCCGGCCCATTTGGCGTCGCGTTAGCGGCAACGTTGGCACCGTGCCAGGCGCAACAAAGGTGCGTCTTCTCCTCCAGCTCCGCAAAGTCCAGTGCCATCCACCAGAGAGGGTGCATCAGGCCCTCCATAGCCCTGAGGGGCACGTCGATCAGGACGACGCGATAATTTGGCGCAGTCTACCCTTGCAGACCCCCCTATAGTCCCCGTCGTGTTATATTTTTTTTTATGTATATATTTAATTTGTTATTTATTCATTTATTTACTTATTTATCAGTTATTTATTTAAATTATTTGTTTTGTAAGTTGTCCCCGCGTATTTTAGTTCGTTTTTTTGATTTAAATTAATTTTGTGAAGGTAGGCGCATTGCCGAGTAGCAATCTTGCTGCTTGCGGGCAAGCCAGCGCGCGTTGCAACCAGACGCTGTTCTGGTTACGGTTAGGTGTCCCCACCCGAATCCCAGAGGAGCTCTTCTAGGTAGGATAGGACCCTTTTTATTAACCGTCTTAGTTTATGTGCGAGGCTATTTACAGCTCACCTTTTGCCGCACATAGCGCGTGAGGATTAGCCCTGGCAGACAGCAGGTTTGCTGCCACGGTCATCCGTCACCTCAGGGCCCCACAATATAATTTTAAATCAATTTCAATAAATACTTGTTAGTTGCGCATCAAAAAAAGGAAAATGAATTGTTAGTTTCCCGCAGGAGGGGGGGAAGAGAAGGCTGTGAAAGCCTGGAATAGTCAGCTGTGACTTTCCTCAAAGGGCGATGGACCACAAATCTTACGCTTTGGTCCATCGTATGGAAGGGTGGGCGCGTCTCTGGTCATCAACACCAGACCAGCAGTAATTCCACTCAGCTGTGGTTTGTTGTTTATATGCATGCTTGTGTTTGTTATGATTTGTGTTGTTATCGATGTTGTTATCGATGTTGTATCGAACGAGACGGAACTTGTTCGGGATCTGGCTACGAACTGAGGGCATTGGGACCCAGCAACCCATCCCTGGGTACACTGAGCTAGCTGAGGTTGCCCACCGGGAAAAATCGGTTCGTAACATATGTATGTAGAAGCCTAATTATGGCCGCCAGCTTAATGCGGTTTTCGTGTTGCTCCCGCATGGCCTTGGCCAAAAATGTCAGGTTCAAACTTAATTAAGCAACAAATGGGGTGTGTGTGTGTGTGTGTGTGTGAGAGAGAGAGAGCGCGCGACAGTTGGCATGGTGGAGTTCAAGTCCGGACTTGCGCATTTACATATATATTTTTATGTGTAAGCACTCTGTTATCACTTGGACGAGGCCATTAAAAGTCCTCCAATACTTGCCATATACGGGCACACTCGACCAACAAAACACACACACACACAGTATGCATGCATGTAAAAACATTGTCAAATTAGAGTGGACACTGTCAACAAACACAATACGCTTCAATTAACAATTTACATGCAATTACCTTTTGCATTACTTTATTTTGAATGTCAACTTTTGTTAGCATATTCACACAATAACAAACGATATATACGATACATGTGCGCGCTATCGATAACATTACATTAAATGCCGATTAGCGACGATCTTCAAGCAGCAATCAATGCATAAGGTGGCAACGCCGCCGCTTTGCCGCCATTTTAATGGCAAGTGAAAATGACGAATGCAAAACATCAGCATATCAACATTCAATTGCAGCTATGTACATACATAAGTAATTTGGGTCCACTCTCTTTCTCATCTCTCTCTCTCTCTCTCTGTCTGGCAAGCATACACACATACTAACATACGAAGCATAATTGCTATGCACGTATGCGTGTATATGCATGTGTGCTTGTGGTAGTTGTGCTTTTGCTGTCTCTGTTTGTTTTTCTTTGCATTTGCTTTTCCGTTAGGCCTTCGTGCCTGTCGTGAGTTTGTGTTTGTGTTTGTGTGTGCGTCGACGTTTGGTTTGCCTTGCCATGCCTCGGGTTTATTGACTTGCTCGTCACATTTACATACACACACACACACACATGCACGCACACTTATACATATGTATATTTAAAGAGCGGTTCACAACTTGTCGTAAAAGGCGAATAAATGGTGGCATCAGAACTGAACCCAGTAGCTCCTGTTTAGAATAGTGGTTTGATTTTAAAACCCTGCATGCATAGATAACCACGAAGTAAGTGTCGCAACTGTAAGTTTCACGATTCTAGGACTCAAGACTAGCATAATGCTTTTTTTTTGAGGTGATTCTGATGAGTAGTTTTCGATATATGGCCGAAAATGTGCAAAAATAAGTCTCAAAAAGACAAATTTTGAAAAATTGGCATTTTTCTAACTTTGAATAGTCATAACTTGGCCAAAAATCATCTGATTTTGATGAAATTTGTGTTTTTGGAAATGGTTTTGATATCAGTTCAATTCTGCATCAAAACTTTTGTAAATTTCGCAACTTTCAATTTTTCGACTTTTTTGAACAGTTTTCCATACCAACCCCTTGACAAAATCATAAAAAATCGAAAAACTTTTGATCCCAATTTTTTTGACTCCAATCGATTCTAGGACTCATAACTAGCAGAATGCTTTTTATTTGAGGTGATTCTGATGAGTAGTTTTCGAGATATGGCCAAAAATGTGCAAAAATTAGTCCGAAAAGCCCATTTTTAAAAAGTCTAACTTTGAATAGTTATAACTTGGCCAAAAATCAACTAATTTTAATGAAATTTGGGTTTTTTGGAAAAAGATAGTATTATTCGAGATAATATCAGAAATGTGGTGAAAAATGAACCATTATCCCCATTTCTATAAAGTTGTCACCAATAACTTGCGTATTGTATTCGATTCTGATTAAATTATGCGTTCTAGTCGATATTAATCGAGTGCTTGTTATCGATAGGTGAGAAACAGCTGTTGTTGGTGATCAGTTGGCTGTTAATTGCGAATGACTTAACGCTGTTACTCAACTGTTAAGTTAACATTTGCTTCACAGAGCTATGCTAATTCACACACACACACAGATGCACATGTCTGTGTCTGTGTGTTGCACGCGTCACGCATAAGACTCGGTGAAAAAGAAATACGAGAACGGCAACATAAATTGAACACTTGAAACAAAAGCCCCAGCTCCCCAACTACTTGACAACCACCCCCCCACCCCACCCATCACCATCAACACCCTTAAACGTCTAGGCTATCACCATGCGGTGTGCCTGCTGTGCGTAAACGAAGCGTGTTTTGTGGTTCCTGCAATATGCATAAATGTACTTCAACACGCCCAGAAGTAGCTGAGAGAGGGTGTATGTGTGTGTGTGTGTGTGTGTGTGCATGTCCGTGTACTTGTAGTTAATTCCATGTAATGCTCAATTCCCCCACACACACACACACACACACACACACACAGAGAAAGAGAGTCAGCTGGGATTGCGCCTCGCAGTATGCTACAGAAAACAGCATATGCTGATTTACAAGCGTGTCTATGGACTGTATGAAGCATGTATGTACATACATACATATGTATGTAGGTCTGTATGTGGGCGTCTCGACATGTCTAGTTAAGCGTATGTGTATGTGGGCGTGTTAATCTAATTGTAATTGTGCATATATATGTATATGTATATATTAGACATCAACTTGATACCCCTTCATATATTTCGATTATATTCTATATATTTATTCATTGGTTGGAATTGGGGGATCAATATGAAATATGTATATAATATATAATAGTTGGCCATAAACGAGTAACTGGGATGCCGACAGTGCTATAAAAAAATTATGAAAATTTAATTAATCTGTCAATGGCCGCAACGCAGCAAGCGGCATGTGATTAAAACGGCGCTGTGAAGGACGCAGGACGAAGGACAAGTGGCAGCAGCAGCAGCAGCAGCAGCATGTGGCATTTGACTAGGCGGGTCCTTGACAGCAGAGCATGGCCATCATACCCATTCATGGCCACATACATACATACATATGTATGTTTGTATGTATGTATGTACATTTGCAGGCAATTCGGCATACGTATGTACATGCATGCATGCAGGCATTATATACATACATACATATGTATGTATGTATGTTAGCTGATTAATCAAAACAGACGGACGAACAGACGGACGGACGAACAGATGGACGGACGGGGAGACTCGCAACAATTGACGCAGTCAAAGTTAATTAAATTATAACTAAAGCTTTTTGTTGCCACATACGCCTCTCTTCACACATACGTATGTATGCATAACCGTATATATGTACATATGTATATGTTTGTATCGCAAACTGTTGCGCGCCTCGTTTTATCAGCGAACAACAACAACAACCACAACTATCGCAGCTACAATACACAAGGTTTGTTTATGACGCGCACAGCACATTTTCAATAACAATATTCACCAAAAACACAAAAAAAAAATCACAAAAAAAAATGAAAAAAATAGAGAAAAAAAAATGTATCGAAATAAATAAAAATTTCCCACACATGTCAAAATCACTGCAAAAGTCATAGAAACAAAAAACAAAAAAACATTTACTTACATTCATGCCAAAGAGTGTAAAAAAATATTCAAAATAATTTTAATTAAAAAAAAAATTAAAATATAATTTAAAAATATTAAAATATATTTAAAATTAAATGAGACAACAAAAAAAACATGCTTGTATGTAAAAGGAAAATAAACCACAAAAAAAAGAAAGAAAAATATTTAATTATTATAAAAAAAAATCTACGAAATAAAATAAAACAAACCAAAAAAATAAACAGTTTATAATTTTAATATTTAAAATTCCAAACATATTTAAAAAATATATTTAAAATTATAATAATAAAAAATAATAATAAGAAAAATATACAAATTTATATATTTTAGGAAATTAATATTTAAAATTCTATACATATTTAAAAGATATATTTAAAAAAATATAATAAAAACAAATAATAAAAAAATATACATATGTTTATATTTTAAAAATTAATATTTAAAAATCTATACATATTAAAAAATATATCAAAAATATATAAAATATATAATAAAATAATATAAATGTGTATATATTTTACAAAATAAATATTTAAAGTTCTATAGATATTTAAAAAATATATTAAAATAAAATAAAATAATAAAAAATAAACATAGAAAATTAATATTATATACATATTTAAAAAAGATTTAAAAAATATTTTATAATAAATTATAATAAATTATAATAATAAAATATATATGTATATATATTTTACAAAATTAATATTTAAAATTCTATACGTATTTCAAAAATATATTTAAAATTATTATAATAAAAAATAATAATAAAAAAATATACAAATTTATATATTTTAGAAAATTAATATTATATACATATTTAAAACAGATTTAAAAAATATTTAATAATAAATTATAATAATAAAATGTATATGTATATATATTTTACAAAATTAATATTTAAAATTATATACGTATTTCAAAAATATATAAAAAATATTAAAATAAAATATAATAGTAAAAAAATATATATGTATGTATATGTATATATTGAAAGCAATAGCTATAGTTGTTGCATAGACTTCTCCAGTCTCAAATTCTCAGCTCTCCTTTCTCTCAGCCTCTGTCTCTCAGTCTCCCAGCCTCGGCAAAGGGCTCGTCCAACAAAAAAGAAAAAAAAGAAGTGAAAAAAAAACAATACTTACTTGGCTCGCAGTGCCAATTGTCTGTCGCTGGGACATACAAATTTGTTGGCCGTGTTGTTGCGATTCGCGAAATCCATTCTCTCACATTATTAAATTGTTTATGTTTCTTATTGTGGTTAACCACACACGCACACGCACACACACACGCACACGCACATTAACAAACTTCAAATGCAAAACGGAAATAAATAAAATTCGTTGCCTGCCAGCAGGCGCACTCTCGCTATCTCGCTCTTTCTTTCGCTCACGATTAACTTTTATTTGTTTCGTTTTCTATTTCCTTTTGTTGTTGTTGTTGTTGTTGGATATTTGTTTATTCCAACTGTTGTTTTGCGGCACGAAGCGAAGCGAGTCAACAGGCGAGCACACACAGACAGACACACACACACACACACACTCACACACAACAACAAAATGGAAATGAAAATGAAATTGAAATTGAAACACGTCTAAATGCGCACGCAGCTGCTGCTCGTCTAGTTCTGTTCTATGTAATTTCAGTCGATGTTGCTGCTGCTGCAGCAGCTAACAGCAGTTATCAATGTCTCCCACCCACCTTATGGGCAAGGCGGCAAGGCTCGCTTCGAGATGTAATCAAAGCTATCGATAACACACACAGTGCCTAAATGCCAAATTAAAAGCGGCCATTAACATATTTATACATTCATCGAAATTTGAATCAGTAAGATAAACAAAAATATTAATTAATTTCCTGGCAATTTATTGTAAATCATAATTTACTTATAAAGCAAGTTCTTGGCTGGACATCGCATAATATTTATCGATATATCGCGTAGGTTTGCGTCTACGATAACATTGAGAATGGCATGCACCATCACTAACAGCAAACAGCAAACAGCAACATATGCAAGGGGTTCAAGGAGTTGCTAGAGTGAAATATGAGCGGGTGAAGGTTGAGAGAAGTGGAGCTGTTTGCTGCGATTGGCGGTGAGGCGGCATTTTTAACAGCAGCAGCAGCGGCAGCAACAGCGGCAGCTTTAGCTACAGTCCCTAGGTTGCCATATTTACACGAGCCATGGCAAAAAGCAAACCTCATCGGTGAGGGGTGGGGGGGAGGACAGCACTTGAGCACGAGCATTTCACCACGCGCGCTCCCTCTCTCACTCAGTGCACTGGGTTTGTGTCTGTGCTTTTTGCCCTTAACATGCCACATAATATGATAGCATGCTTTTGTGCGCTGCCTAGTATGCCAACAATTTCTTTGCTTCCACTTCCATTTACGTTCACTTCAGTTCAGTTCTGTTCTGTTCTGTTCTGTTCTTTTTTGTTCTTTTTTTGTTTTGTCCGCAGTCAGAGCAGTTAGTTTGTCTGGGCTGTCGTCAATGATTGCCTTGCCACATATACATATATATGTACATATGTACATAGATAGCTCGCCCCAAATACTCGCCGTCGTCTGTCACTTTTTTTGGGGTGCACAACCAGTGCGAGGCGCGTCGCATCGTTTTCAAAACATTTAACCGAAATTTATGCGTAACGCCTTCAACTACAAGCACGTCTATTGAGAATGTGTCTCCACACATATTCAACTATCTTCTAACTGGTTCATCAGAGTTGCCACAAACAAACAAACTCACGTATTGTGTTCATTTTAAATAAATGCTGACAGCCAAATGAAAATATTTAATGTACGTGACGCGTCTCTTCACCCATCCTAGATCCTGCCCAGTCCAGTTTTCTGTACTGTCCTGTCGCCTGTCTTGATATGTCCTGTATTGCTCACAACTGTTGCCAGACCTTTGCTATACCCTGTTATCCTTTTTAGTACGTTCTGTAGCCAAGGATATCTCTTATTAGATATCTTCCAGTTATTGTGGTTGTGTATTTCTTTTTTTTTAATCTATTTTTCTCTTGATTGTCCTTGCTTCATTTAGACATTCAAGCCGTGTCCACGTCGCAACGCGGCCACCAGCATTCCTGACGAACACTGCTCCTCTCCTCATTCAGATTCATAGAGGAACATAACATATAAATCATTGGATCAGCGTCAGCCTCTAATCGATTTCTGTCATCCAAATAGATATTAAAAACATTTCTGCAATTGATTTCGAGCAGTATTTTAAAAGAGAGAGAGAGAAACAGAGGAAGAGAGAGTGAGAGAGAGAGAGTGAGAGAGAGAGAGAGACAGAGAGACAGAGAGAGAGAGAGAGAGAGTAAGAGAGAGAGAGAGAGAGAGAGAGAGTGTGTGACTTTCTTAACGTCAAACTGTTATAACTTTGCTAAAAGTTGACCGATTTTCAAAATTTTTGCATTTGTGTTAAAGGTTTTTATTACTTTTTTGAAATTCCATTCATAATTTGTTTGATGTTGGCAAATTCTCAATTTTAGGTAATTTTTAAATAATTTTTAAGCCGTGAATATTAAACAAGAAATGTTGAAAAATACCAAAAAAACTGTGAGAGAGACTTTCTCAACTTTGAACTGTTATAACTTTGCTAAAAGTTGACCGATTTTCAAAATTTTTGCATTTATGTTAATGGTTTTAATATTATTTTGAAATTACATCAACATTTTTCTTAGTTATGTTGGCAATTTCTGAATTTTAGATAATTTTTATAATATTTGCAAGCAGTGAATATCAAACCGTTTGTCAACTGTCTGAAGCAACTTGACAACGAAATTTCTCCATCCCTTCGATTTTTGGCATCACAATGGATATGAAAAAAACTTAAAAAACGGTCTCAAAATGAAATTTTCTATGGAAAGTGGCGTAACTTTGCCAAATCTCAACCGATGTAAAAGATATCCAGTTTACACGATTTATTCATTTTCTGTGATTCCAAATAAATTTAAAATACTATCATTTTTTACTTGAAATTCAGTTTATTTTCAGCATTTTGTTTTCCAGCTGTTGTTGTTTTCCATTCTTATATTTTCTTGATTTTTTTTATTCATTTGAAGCTAAATTTAACGCAATGTAATTTAATTGTGAACATACGATAAAGTACGATAAATACGATAAAACTATTGCAAATTGATTGATTTGTATAAATAAATATATATCAAATATATTATACATGAAAATATATAAATACATAATATTGCAGAATTATGTTGTTATTGCGGTTGTTGCCTCTGTTTTTCCTCTTCTTCTTCATTTTCTTCTTTTGTTTTTTACAATATTTTACTATATTTAGAATTGTCAATTAATCTAAACAACTACGGCCAATCCAAACTGTAGCTATATCTTCAAAATCCATACTCTCGGCTAGCACGATTTATTTATTCATTATTTTAATGTTTTTTGAGAACAAAAAAAAAAGCATTCACAATATAATATATTTTCAGTTAACAAGATCAGCTCTTGTGTTTTGTCTTTCTTTAGTTTAATTTCATTTATATATTGGTATTTATAGTACTTAATATAATATAATATTTATGTATATTATATATGTATATGAAAAACTTGCAACAAGTGCCAAGGGAAACTCGATCTAAGAAGAAAAAGAAATCAATAACTAATGAAAAAACAAAAAAAAAAAAATAAACTAAAAACAAACTAGATATAAACAAATATCACTTAAATCATAGGTTGAATTAATTAATTTTAATCGATCAATAATTTAACAAACGAAGATCGTAACATTTCCAAAAGAAGAATATGATGGCATGGCAATTGATTGACAGGTCCGATGATTGATAGGCTGATTGATGGACACTTGCAGAGAGGGGGAGTGGCTTAGTCGCGTAACGACCTCTGCTTGGGATGCTTCCGGAGACCTGCGGACGAGGATGCTGCCGATGACAATGACGATAATGGCGACTGACGGGACTTTTTGTGAATACGCTTGTGGTAGCTTTGGGCCAAGGAATTGATAATGGAGACCACAAAATAGCAGACCATGCCAATGACGAATGTCTCAAAGATCTTGGACAACAGATTGCCAGAGGAGTCACCGGCACCGCCGGCGGACGCATTGCGTCCTCGCTGCTGCCTATGCAGCCGCTTCTTCTGGTTCTCGAGGAATGCCTTGAATGGCTGCTGCAGTTTGCTGCCAAAGATTGGCAGCGATGCCAACAGATCGACGGCGGCCTCCAGCAGCGATTCATTGAACGCAATGATCACAAAGATCTTCTGTATATGCATCTTGATGATGGCCTTGCCGATGAGGGTGGCGCCAAAGAACGTCCAGAATGGCACCAGGAAATGTCCACAGGTGATGCCGGCCAAATCGAACAGCGGATTTGGAATCTGCAATCAATCTCACTTTCTATATGCATATACATGTACATATATGTATGTTGGGATCTTTGGTTACTTACGCTGGCACAGGCCAAGATGCCAAAGAAACCCACACGCTCCACGACGCGCTCCATGAACAGCTTGCCCTTGTCCATGAGACTCAGATTCTTCTGGTGGCGCTTGGCGTTCAGCGCCTCAAACTCGGCCAATTCTTCGGCATCATCCGGATCGTAGCCGGAGAGACGAGCCGCCTTCGCCATAAAATACGGCGGCAATTCACCCAAGGCGGTACCAGCGCCCCACAGGAATGCCTCCAGTCGCACCTTTGTCATGATGGACCATATATCGGGCACGACTTTTTCATATGGCTCCTCCGGACAAATGATTCTACAATAACCAAATTATATATCATTAAGCATATGTATGTATGTATGTTGTTGGAAGTAAGGACACTTACTCATCGGGATAGGGAGGCTTGGGGAAATTGATCGAATTGCACTCGTAGGCGGCCAACGTGACGCTGGCTATATGCGGTCCCAGATATAGCAGAAATGTGTGCAGACCGGTGCCCAGTCCCACCGACGACAGTATGCCCAATCCCAGCCAGTAGACGAAGAACCACGTGTTGCGATGCACGAACTCAATGATCATCTGATGGGGACCATCAATTTTGTAAATTATGCTAAATAAAATCCCTAATACTATTAATGCGGCTAAAAGGCCGCGTTGCTGCAATAATCTATAACCGAAACAATGACAGAGACAGAGAGAGATATCGAAAGAGAGAGAGAGATATCGAAAGAAAGAGAGAGAGAGAGAGGGAGAGAGTGAAGAAAAGAGAGAGGAATATTAGTTGGCTGTTTGATCGTTGAATAAAAATTGCATTTCAAATTGTGTAAAAAAAATAATATTAAATATTATTTATAGTCAAAGGACAAAATAAATATTATTATTTTTAATATAAATTATTAATATTTAAAAAAAAATTAAAACTATGGATGATATTATAAAAAAAAAATATAAAACTTATTAAAATTTCAAATCAAATAAAAATTATTGAAAAGATTTTTATTAAAAAAAAATTAAGTATCAATTTTTAAATAATATTTTCAGAAAAAAATTATATATTAATAAAAAATAATAATAATAATAATAATAATAATAATAATAATAATAATAAATAACAATAATAAAGAATAATAATAATAAATAATAATAAATAATAGTAATTATTATAGCCTGTCTTTAAAGCACAAATAAATATTATTATTAATATTGATATTTATATTAAAAAAAAATAATAATAATAATAATATTATTGCTAATATTAAAAAAAAATATTGAAAATATATCATTAAAAAATATAAAACTTATTGAAATTTCTAATCAAATAAAAATTATTGAAAAGATTTTTATTAAAAAAAATAATTAAAAATCAATTTTTAAATAATATTTGCAGAAAAATATTATATATTTATAAATAATAATAATAATAAATAATAGTAATTATTATAGCCTGTTTTTAAAGCACAAATAAATATTATTATTAATATTAATATTTATATTAAAAAAAAAAATAAAATTATTGCTAATATTATAAAAAAAAAAACAATTTTTGACAATATATCATTAAAACATACATAAAAAGTATTGATATTTCTAAACAAATAAAATATATTGAAAATATTTATCAAAATGATGAAAAATCATTTATAAAATATGTATGTTGAAGATAAATAAAAATAAAAATTTTATATAAAAAAAAACCATAAATGAAAATGAAAATATAAAAAAATATAAAAAAAAATCATTTTGAAATTTTGCAACTTATCTAGGATGCAAGAGGAAACCCCCAAACATAAACATATTGAACTATACAAAGGCAGTCAGTGTGGAACTCACCTGGCGCTAAATGTGCGCAGCAGCTCCATCAGTTCGAGGGCACAGTATTTGGAGGTGTGGAGTGGACGACGCCAGAGCACCAGCTGTGCACGCTCATTGCGCTCTTTGTCTTTTTGCTGTTTGTCCTTTTTGCTCAGCTGCATTTTGCTGTTACTATTTGTCGGCTGCTTTGCGTGTCCGGCGCCCACTCCCAATGACGATGCCGCCATTGTCACCGATGTGGACAGGGACGAGAACACTCTGCTGCAGAGTGAGGGATTGATGTCGCTTCTGTTGGAGGAGATGGCGTTGGTGACGCTGACACTGCCTTTGGCGCTTCCATTGGGCGCTTGTCTTCTGTGGCTCATGTTGCTAGACGCATGATATGCCAAATCCTTCTTACTATGTTGCGACATTTAATCGCTGTTCACTAAATTGTCACGCTGCCAAAATGTTGAAAATGAAAAAGTTACACTGATATAATATTTGTTTTAAATTTTGGAGAAGTTTGTTCAGTGGTGTTGCTGCTTTGAATTTACGATTCATATAAAAGTGAGACCAGCCTGTCATGCATCCATACTATGCCTACATTTCGTATCGATAAGCTTTCGATGACTTTCGATAACAAAGATCATCGATAGATAGTAAGAAGAAGCGCATTTAATGTTTGATAAGCCGGCCGTCTGTTTTTCGCTCTCTCAACAATGAAAATATTCAAAGTGCTCTTGCAGATGGTTCGCAACATGCCCAGAAATCCCGGGCACACTGTCGGTGTCTTCAATGTGCGCGCGAAAATGAAAAGCGCTATTACAAAAAACAAACAAGAACTCTCACACACACGCGCGCATACAAAACAACAACAAGAACAGGGGGATTATCATACGATACTGAAGCACCAATAAAATGAATCCACAGCAGCAAAACAGAGCAAAGCACTAACACACACACACACACAGAGATATGTATATGTATAGCCATATACATTTACTATTTATATGCGTAGAAATTCAGTACACGTGTATGTATAATTTAGTACCTCTATGTAGGTATGTACATACATGTATGTATGTATGTAATTTGTATAAAGCGTGGCAAATTACAGTAGCAATACCTAACAGCGGCCACATGAAAACATGCTGATCAGCAGAAAGTGTAGCTTTATGCACGCTATCTCATTCACTCGCACAGGCACATACACACACACACATACACACAGACACTCTCGCAGACAATGCGGGCTTATGATGCTTAATCAGCTGTTTGCCAGCGATATTTTTTCGTCGTCGTTGTTGTTGTTGTTTTTCTTATTTCTGCCATCCTCAACACAAATACAAGTTAATAATTAAAATAAAAAAAGTGCTTGTCTGTCGCAGGTACAAAATTCAATTCATATCTGCAGTATTTTTGTTTAGTGGTTGATGAACGTTACATTCTTTTTTTTTGTATTTTTGGGGTGGCATTGACAACAAAGCCAATAATATGCCAATAACAATGGCAACAAAGAAACCCAGGCAACGATTAACGATTTTAACGTATAAATGCGTCACAGAAATTGTATCAAAACAAATGCGAATTGCATCGTAATTAATTCTGAAAAATTCACTATTGTTGTTTTTGTCGCCGCGACAATTGTCAATTGAATACACATTAAAGATAGCTATCACCACATTTTGCATCCCTTGTTTTTTTTTTTTCATTTTTTTGTCAGCCGCAACGGCGCCTGTTTTGTAACTGTGGGCGGTGTGGACCAATGAAAGTCTTGTAAATTGCGAAGAAAAAAAAAAAACATTGTTATCTTTAGTAGTTTTTCAAACTTACCTGTTTCCGATTATGTATGAATGTATTTATAATTTGGAGTATACACGATATACGAATTTACTTTGAATTGCGGCAGCAGTGCTACTAAACTACACGGCAATTGTTCCACATGAAAACAATAATTTAATTAATATAAAACTGAGCAAAGCCTACACAGTGCGCCTATGTAAAACAACACGTACAAACTCCGGCGAGTTCACAGATGACTAGTTGTGTAGAAATATCGATATATGTTCCCATCGATATTTTATGCAACGAAAACACATCGAGTGAAACATCGATGTTTTAAATAAAAAAACGTTATTTATGAAAACAATAACAACTGCTCGATCTTTAATGAGATACAATTTCTGTTTATAAAGAGCAACTTATTTACTACTTCCGACTCCAGCCATGTTCTGTGGTTCTTCTCCTTGGAAGTTTTTCCCTACTAAATACATAAATTCATACAGAGCTTTGAGAAATGCATAATAATTCGCGCCAATTTCATTGTCCACATGTATATGTATGTACATGAGCAATAGCGTGTTCTGTTTAAATCATTATTACTTATTTCTCCTATTATTCCTTCGACGACATCGATGTATCATCCGATGTTTGTGCACCTCTACAGATGACGTTAATGTTAAACTCAAAATGGTTATGTTATCCCAACACTTAAAATTGCCAATGATAGTTGGTATTATTTTGATGTGCTGCCAACTTACTTCTGAATAATGTAGATAGTTTTTAGAGCTATATCGATAGTCCGATAGTTTGTCTATCGAAACCAATATATTTATTTTCTCGCGCCTACTCGACTAAACTTGAAAAATGCTAAACAAATTTCAAATAAAATATTTGTATATAAACAACGTAAACTTTGTTTAAAGTTAATTTTATTTGTAGGCTCGCGCTTACAAGCAGTTCATTCCATATTCATTTGAATTATGTGCTTTTTTGCCACAGGTCGAATTCAATAGTCGATTAGAGATGCACGAATGTTAATTAACAGCTTTCTGTGAAATGTGCCAACAGCTGAAACTGTTAAATTCAAATCAGCCTTTAATTTCGCTCTTTTGTTTTTGTTTTGCAAATACTTGTATTGCGTTGTAAAAAAATTGTTGATGAACCCCAACACGACTGATAAGGCCAATAAACAAAGACGAGTAAATAATGAGCTAGTGGTATTGGTTTTTGGACAAGTTAGTCAACTTTTTATATGTATATTACTTTTTTTTGTATTTATTTAATTAATAATAGATTAATTATTGTACGCTTAACCGAGAGACTCCTATTTATAACCATACACACTAAATATGCACAAAATGTAGTTATACATATACATATACATATATATATTATTACACTGAAAAAAAAAATTAAGTAAACTATAACTCGCAATGGATCTACGCAAAAAGTGAAGCAAGAATATATATGTATATAAATTCAGTTAAGAAAACGGAAAATAAAATAGGATATTCAATTGAAATGAGGCTAGGTGGTGCCAAGTAAATAATGTTAAAAAGCAAAAGGTCATTTGAAATACTAGCGCGTATAGAAAAATGTATATATAAAATAATTTTCACATAACATTTGTTGTTGTCTTCTTATATATGTTCTTGTTTTTGCTATTGTTTTTGTTTTTTGTTTTTGTTTGCATTCATTTTTCCATTTAAGATCTCTTTTAATTTGTTTTTGTTGAATTTTTATTTTTAATGTTTTTTTTTGTTTTGTTTATTATTATTATTTTTTGTTGTTTTCTTTTTTTCTTTTTAAATTTTAATTTTGACCCGCACAATTTGTTTAGTTATCGTTCAAATTTATCGATATTCTTTTGCATTTCTTCTTCTTTGTTTTAACTGCATGCTAAACGTAATATACATACATATACTTATATATGTACACATATGTATATTGGAATATATACATATATCAATTAATTTATGTTTCTCTTTATGAATATATAGAATTTGCTGTATAGGTTGTTGTTGTTGCTGTTGTTGTTGTGTGGTGTCAAGAGAGATGCATTCAGCTATTTTACTTTTCCATGCCATAAACATTCTCATCGGAATAGGCTATGTACAAGAAATAATCCTCCTCGTGATGTTCCTAAACGACGATCATCAGCAGGTAAACGGAGAGAGCGTGACAGCGTGAGAGAGAGAAAAGAGATAGCATGAGTATATATATGTAGATATGTGTATATTGAGGGTGGAATATGTTTGGAAGGTACTGTACCTGGTAGAGAGAGCCCATGGTTGCAGATGTTGGCGGAATGACATTGTTGACAAAGAAGAAGAGTGCATCCTCGGGACGCAGGTGGATACGCTTGCGTATGAGGAAGTAGAACTGTCCAACAGTTAGATCCGATGGCACCAGATACTTCTTCTTGTCCAGATCCCCAATGCGCGCCTTGGGCGCCTTCTCCACAATTACCTGCAACAAATTGCAACATTTTTACAAAAATGTACCAAAATTTCGTAAATATTTTTCAATATTTCCAACAATTTAATACAGATTGAAGTCTAAACATATTGAAAATCTTGTAAATATTACAATAATTTAATAGAAGCTAACTTTTGCAATATCTACTCATTTTAAAACAAAAAACAAGCCGATATATATTATCGTAATTCCATAAATAATTAATTGTTTAAGTTTTATTAGAATCATTTTCATTTTAAATACCATAACTATTGAAATTCTCTCGATATTTTCACTTTAGTTGTCGAATATTATGCATTTTAGAAGCTGTCGATTTGATTTATCTTTCAAACTATCACTTAATTTTTCATTTTACTAATTTAAATAAATTAAAAATATAAAAAACAAATAGTGACAGTTAGGAGGATTGGAAACGTGTCAAAATGAAAGTGGAGTAATAATCGTAACAAGTAAATTGCGACGCGGATAACAAATCGACGTGACAATATATCATTCTTTCCTGCAGTCGTCAGTTTTGAAATATGCATAACTGTTTTTCGTTCTGTTCTAAATATGCATACATGAGTAGTTGTGTGCGTTTTGTAATTTAACTAAAGCTAAGTAATTGCATTTACACAACAAACAAACGAACACAGCAACGAATAAACTCATTAAAAAAACTAAATATCACTCCCAATGACAGTTGAAAGAAATATATTCGAAATTCTAAAATGAATGTTTAAATGAAGCTTGCAAAACAACACAAACATCAAAATGTTGCCAAATTTGTTCTGTTCGACGTTATTGGCCGTTCTCAAGGTGAATCTGAGGCTTCTTAACGAACATATGTTTATATTATTATTATTATTATTTTGAACACATATACACACACACACACACAAATACACACACACATATACACACACATGCCTAATTCCGTATATAGTATAAAGAAGAAGCAGCTGCTGTTAACCTTGCCTCTGCGTTTCTCGTTTGTCATCAGCTGTTTGTTATGTGAAATGTTTAAAATTTCTTGCCAAAAACGAAACAACCACAACAACAACAACAACAACTGCAAGAAATGCAAAATTGTTGTCGAACAATTATAGCCTGAAAATCAAGGAAAATACACCCAGAGAGCGAGGGAATGAGAGTGTGAGAGCAAGAGAGGGCGGCGATCGGTAATATACGCAGCTAGAACTTTGGTCACACTGGCCAGGAGTAGGAGGTATGTATTCTTTTCTACTGCACTTTGCTGATAACAGAGCGTGCGAGCGAGATAGAGCAAGCACTTTGCTCAGCGTCCCAGCAACAATAGCAACAACAACAACAAAACAGCGTTTGTATATGGTGAAATAATCATTTCAACAAAGAGTGCAAAAGTTGCTATGACTAATGAAAATGAAAAACAACAAAACAGGCAATAAATAAGTACATTTACAAACAACACATTGTTGTGTTTGTGACATTAGCGAATTTCATCAAATGCGACGAGTTTGTTTTTAGGCCTTGTTTTTCTTTATTTTTTTTTTAACTAACTGAAAAAAAAATAAAAAAAACTTGAAAATATTTTTTCGATTTACAGTCAAAAAACGAAAACAACTAGCTGACCGTGTGTTTTGCGGGGGTCTACGCTGTGGGGGGGAGAGAGAGCGACAAATCAGCCAACTGAGAAAATATATACACATGTATATATACGTATATACATACAAATACATACATATGCTGCAAACAGCTGGGTGAATGAGACAGCTAGCTCGTCTGTACACAAGAGGCACTCACTCACACTCTCAAATGCACGTATACATGCACACACACACACACTAATGCGAAACAAAGCCATTTTGTTGCCTGTGTGTGTGTGTGTTTTGCAGCAGCAATTTGTAAGATTTTCACTTGATATTTGACAAACGCAGACTCTTACAAGTGTATTTTATTTTCATACATCAGCTAGAAAAATAAAAGCTGCTACCAAAAATCAACAAAAATGACAGTAATGTAATAAATGTAGCTAGTAAAAGCTATTTGCGCATTATTGATTTTCCTACCCACAACACGCACACATACAATCGAATAGAACGACGCAAAACAAACGCATACATACACACATGTTACACAAACACACACACACACACTTATATATATATATATATATACAATAAATTGAAATAAATAAAAGAAATATAGAGAAAAAAAAAAATATATATATTTAGATATACTTACGGGTACACGATCGGGATATTTACGACGAATTTTGTCGCCCTCAGCGCGACGCTTCTCAAATGCATGCTCCTCTTTGTATTGGAACTTCATGATTGTTCTTGTTAAATAATTGTATAAGAAACGCAGTTTTCACTTGACTCCTAATACAAACAACACAAAAAAAAATAACAAGCTGTCGTATCTGTCTCGTATATGGTTCACTTATGTTGACTGCGCACTTCAGTATGACCAAGTCAGATGCAATAATACAAAACCAAAACTCACTCAGATGCTATAATTAGCTGACAATGTGACCGTGCTAACCAGTGTCCGAACATACCAAATACCAGACGGTGCGGCAAGTGCTGCCCAGCCATATGACAGCTGCCAGTGTTGTACAATCGATGACTTTTACACAAAAAGTCGATAACTTAAGCACATCTCTGACTGCATGTTCTTTTCCTTCGTGGTTTCCAAGTAATAGGATGGCTCCAGCTGTGAGTGCTCGTAACAAATCGTGAAATTATTATAACATCGCACATGTAAAATCCAAAATGTGATCAAAAGAATTTAGCTAATATGTTTTCGTTTGCAAGTGCCATGTTATTTTGTGCCAAATACCACGTTGTGCAATATTAATTTGTCGAATTCTGTTTGCCCATAGGCTAAACCTACCAAGGGTGATACTAAGGCGTCGGCCGCCAAGCCCGCCGAGAAGAAGGCTGCTCCAGCAGCCGCCAAGGGCAAAGTTGAGAAGCCCAAGGCCGAGGCCGCCAAGCCAGCCGCTGCCGCCGCCAAGAACGTGAAGAAGGCCCCAGAAGCCGCCAAGGATGTGAAGGCTGCCGCTAAGACAGCAACGGCAACAGCTAAGCCAGCTGCCGCCAAGCCCGCACCAGCCAAGGAGGCCGCCAAGAAGGCACCAGCTGCTGCTGCTGCCGCTCCCAAGAAGGACGCCAAGGCCGCTCCCGCTGCTGCCGCCGCCAAGAAGCCAGCAAGCACTCCAGCTGCTGCTCCTCCAGCAAAGAAGGCTGCACCAGCTGCCAAGGTCGCTGCACCAGCTGCCGCCGCCGCTGCTGCCCCAGCTGCTCCTGCCGCAGTAAAGACCGCTGCCAAGCCCGCTGTTGCCCCTAAGCCCAAGGCGAAGACGGCAACACCAGCACCCAACAAGGTTGTCAAGAAGAACGTTCTGCGCGGCAAGGGCCAGAAGAAGAAGAAGGTCTCGCTTCGCTTCACCATCGATTGCACCAACATTGCTGAGGACAACATCATGGATGTGGCCGATTTCGTAAGTACTGCCAAGCGAGAAATCTCAATTAAATTTCAGGGGGAATCCACAACCACCACAACCTCCAAGCAGTAGAGGAGGAGGAACACACATAACCTCAAAGCGATTGCAACAAAGTTATACAGTGGCGTCCGCGTCAGTTACCACACCAAGCTTTTCATTGCCGCAAACAACAAGAGGCTCTGGATAAAAAGTTGTGGTTAAAGCAAAACCAACTTGTTGGGATCAGCAGCGATTAAACTGAACGTGGCCTCAAACATGTGCTATGTCCAGTTAACAACTGCTGGAACACGGTTACCATCCACTGTAGCCACAACTGCATGGACACCACTGTGTTTGGTTGTGTAATAGTTTCCCCAAATTCGCTTTGCTTTCACATAGACATACATATGTATAGATTTTTTTTTTTGCATTTCGAAAGACATATAAATATTTATATATATATATATTCTGTTCGTGATCGTGCGAACTGTAGATCGCGTTTTGATAGAATGAATATATAAATTGGTTTTTTTTGAAATTTCTGCACAATTTGTGTTGTGTGCCGTTGAAGAAGGGGCTCTGGACACTGCACAACGGGGTAGCCACTGATCGCCAGTACCGGGTCTGGCCAGTTGGTGCAACCGTCTGTGAACAGCGTCAAGTCGTGCTATGTGTACCGCCACGTGGTGGGCCCTGGGTTGATCGCATCACATCCGTGATGTGACAGGCCAAAATTCATAGTGCGCCCTGCTAAAAAGCGTTCAAAATCTCGTCACGCTGCAGGTTTCTCTCTCCACAGAATGCAAAGCGAAGCAATTCTCCCATAGAGCTTTTAAGCTCCTCCAAACTTAAGAGGGGGGAAACCGACAAAGATATACATACATATATATTTATATAGTTAGCAGGGCGCCGCCCAAATTACAGCCCACATGAAAATGTCATCGAAACGGATCAAAGGTAATATTTGTAGTTATTTCAAATGAAAGAAGGATATATATATATATATAGATAACGCCACGCCGATTTGCCGTCAGGGAGTGAAAAGCTTCGGCGAGTCGCTCTGATGGCAGTGTACTCTGTGGCATATTGAAAAATTGGTCACTCTTCTTTATTTGAGCCTCTTGCCTCCATTATTGCGTTTGGCTTTAACGAAGAAAGAGACAGCAACACACTATACTCTACTAGTATACTATATGTGTGTGTGTGTGTGTGTGTGTCTATTATCTATGCCTTTCCCTTTCTAATATATGTGTATATATAATCAATCCATATAAAACAGGAGAAGTACGTCAAGGCCCGGCTCAAGGTCAACGGCAAAGTGAACAACCTGGGCAACAATGTCACCTTTGAGCGCGTCAAGATGAAGCTGCATGTGAACTCCGATGTGCACTTCTCCAAGGCCTACCTCAAGTACTTGACCAAGAAGTATCTGAAGAAGAACAGTCTGCGTGATTGGATCCGTGTCGTTGCCAACGAGAAGGACTCGTATGAGCTGCGCTACTTCAGAATCAGCTCCAACGATGATGAGGATGACGACGCCGAGTAAATTCAACACATCGCCGACGGGCATCAATCACAAGTTTTATATTACTAATAAATTTTTTAGTATACAACTGAAACAACTGTAAAAAATCACCAACTTTTTACAGTATTAAAAACCAACAAAAACAAAAATCGATTCATATATTATTATTTATGGTTTAAGGAATGGGCATTAAGAATAATTTGTAAAGCTCTAGGGAATCAATCTTTAAGTCTAGGTTCACTGGGCGTATATGTATGAATATAGATAAAAATATATATAGATATATTATATAGACTGTAACTGATACTGTCATCAAAATACTGCCTTTCAAAATTCTAAGTGGCATAACTTTCCAAGAATCAACCGATTTTCGAAATTTTTGAATTTTCGCCTTTCTGTCAATGATTCTGATACTATTTTCAAACTGAATCAATTTTTTTTCTTTTTTTAAAAGCCGATTTAAAATGTTTGCATACTAATCTCAAAAAAGTGAAAATTTTAAAACCCGAATTTTTTGTGCCCAATCCATTTTTGGGGATCAAAATTTGTATAAAAATGCTAATAAAAGCTGATTTGGAGCAAAATTCTAGAAAATATGGCCAAAATAGTGAAAAATAGTGAAAATCCCGTTTTTTACAAAAAAATTAAAAATTTCTTAACTTTGACAAGCAATATCGTTGCGAAAAATTAACCGATTTTCGAAATTTTTGCATTTCCGCGAATGGTTTTTATTATACTTTGAAGATGCTGCAAAACGGAACACAGGTTTCCGAAAATTTGGCTGAATGATAGATGAACGTCCACAAAACCGATATTTGGGAGAAAATTGTGGATTTTTTAATTTCTAGAAGCCGTAACTTTCTCAAATATCAACCGACTTTCAAAATTTTTGGTGTTTCGTCAATGGATTTGATACTATTTTCAAACTGCATCAAAACTTTTCATCAAAGCTATGAAAAAATTTTTTTTCCATTTTTTGGCCATTTTTGCATACTAATCCCGTGATAAAAACTCAAAAAAGTGAAGATATTCAATTCGGGATTTTTTGTGCCCAATTCATTTTTGGGCATCAAAATATGTATAAAAATGCTTATAAATGTTGATTTCGAGCAATATTCTAGAAAATATCGCCAAAATAGTGGAAAATTGTGAAAATCCCGTTTTTTACCAAAAAATTAAAACTTTCTTAACTTTGACAAGCAATATCGTTGCCAAAAATTAACCGATTTTCGAAATTTTTGCATCTCCATGATGGGTTTTTATTATACTTTGAATATGCTGCAAAGCGGAACACAGATTTCAGAAAACATGTCTCAATGATAGATGAACGTCCTCAAAACCGATATTTGGGAAAAAATTGTGGATTTTCTAACTTCTAGAAGCCGTAACTTTCTCAAATATCAACCGATTTTCAAAATTTTTGGTGTTCCATCAATGGATTTAATACTATTTTCAAACTGCATCAAAATTTGTTTCAAATGCTATGAAAAAATTTTTGTTCCATTTTTTAGCCATTTTTGACTACTAACCCCTTGATAAAATCTGAAAAAAGTGAAGATTTTCAAATCGGGATTTTTTGTGCCCAATTCATTTTTGGGCATCAAAATATGTATAAAAAACTTTATCTGAGTTGATTTGGAGTAATATTTTGGAAAATATGGCCTAAAATGTAGAAAATATGAGTTTTTTCTTAAACTTATGCCTTCTGAACTTTCGGGAGTCATAGATTTGTCAAAAATGCAGTGATTTGGAACTGGTAATCAGCCGTTATAATAGTTAATAAACAATAGGTGCGAGTGTAGTGATTATTTGAGCCCATGATGCTGTGTCCCTGTCCCTCTTTATCCATCTCTGTCTCACTATATATGTATAGTCGTCACAGTGGGCATCGAGTTAAGCGCGCACTGTGGGAAGCTCTACTTAATGATGCGCAAATAAATCTCTCTCTATCTGTAACATTTCAATTTAGGCAAAAAAAATAAGCTTTCAGCTTGATGAATCATGCGGAGTGGAGAAAGCGACGCTGCTGCTGCTGCTGCTGATGATGTGTGATGTGTGAAAATGCGCTGATGCTGATGTTGGTTGGTGTGAAAATGCGCTGTTGCCGATGATATCTGTATTATTTTGTGGACTGTAAATGGGGTTGATGAGTTGGGATTAAGCTTTATTCAATTTAAAAACAAAAATAAAATACGCGTGCAATTCAACAAAATAATACAATTAACAAGAATATATATAATATGTATATGTATGGATATATATAGAATACTCCATATTTGTATCAACTTTTCTTCATCTTTCCATTCGATGAGATTCGGAACTTCAGTTGCTCTTAGCTTTACTCGAATCAATTATCACAAATTAAGGCCATCATTATATTAGTTGCGGTTGAAGCTGAATTATTGAAATTTTCAAAAGTGGAGGCGTTAATTGCCAGCGAGGGCGTGGCGTGCCAAAAGACCACCCAGTAGGCTGCACAGTAGGCATATGATGCTGGGCAATGCGCTGTCCACGGATGCATTGCGTGCTTCAGTGGCCGCATTCAATGGCGCTGTTGCTGTTGGGTTGGCAATCGGAGCCAAGGGCACGGGATCGGCACCGCTGGCAGCCGGTGGAGGTGGCGGTGGTGCCGGGAAGCAGACAACCTTCTCCACCTCATTGACTTTGGTGCTGTCCATGGGGTCCGTTTCGTTGACCTTTGTCGGATAACAGATGACACCACCTGGTGGCGGCGGTGGCGGTAGTGCCGGTGTCATGTCAGTGGCATTCATCGCATTCGTCGCATTCATGGCATGAAGATCCGGCGAGAAGGGGGCCAGCGGTGCAGGCGCATCCGCTGTCATGGTGGCATTCATCACCACCGCCTGCGTCTCATTTGCCTGCACGGGCACACCATTGTTGATGATTATGATGCGATCCTGTCCAGCTGCGGCTGGTGCTGCTGCTGCTGCTGGTGCCGCTGCCTGTGAGGATCCGCTGCTACCACCAGTGGGTGTCAGCACATGACCCACCACAGCTCCGCCCAATGCACCAGCCAGCAAACCCGTGCCTGCATAAGAGAAACACGCACACACACATTAGACGGGGGATCCGGATCGGGATTGGGATTGTGGAATGGACTTACCGAAGCCCAAGCCAGAGGAAGATTGCTGCGGTGGCTGGGCATAGTAGGTGGCGCCCGGTGGCAGAGCAGCACCTGGCTGATAGTAGTTGGCGCCCGGCGGTGGTGCCGCCATTGGCTGATAACCACCGCTGGGCACATGCCCGGCCGACGGGTAGTAGGTGGCGCCATGTGGCACATTACCCGGCTGATAGTAGGTGGCACCGGCCGGTGCTCCAGCATATTGCTGGCCATGATACTGAGTGGCCGTGATGGGCTGATGGACATTGCCAGCCGGCGCATGATACGGCGGTGGCGCCTCATGCACATTGCTGCGTCCGCCACCCACCGGATTCGAGGCGGAATAAGCTGGCGGTGCTCCACCCTGCGGCACATTCCAACCCGCCGGCGGCGGACGATTCGGCTGCGAATTGTAGTTGGGGTAGCTCAATTTCGCCACATCGGCATGCGAGTTGCTGCCCTGCGTTGGGTAGCTCGGCTGCGTCACATGACCAGAGGAGGAGGATGAGGGCTTCCGTTGACTGGTCTGCTGACGGCGGGTGCCCGCCGACGAAGCGTCAATGAGGAGAAGGGTGCAGAGCAGGAAAACATGGAAACCACTCTTCAAATGGTATCCCATCATTGCGATAAGCTTTAACGATAATCTATATAACGATTATTTATATATAGAGTATGCATGCATGTCTCTCTCTGTGTGTGTGTGTGTGTGTATATATGTATTTGTGTGTAAACAGTTAGTTGGTGGTAATGTGTGTGTGTGTGTGACAATGACAAAAGCTATTCATTTTGCGATCATTATTATTACAGCCGCAGCAATGTTAATAGCAATCGTCAATACGTGATGCTAATTGTTAAAAAAAACTTGTTTGTCGCTCACATATGTAAATAACTTAGCGAATATATGTATCTAGATATGTTTGTATAAGTATTAATATACCGTCGTCGTCGTCGTCTGTTGCGTTGTTTATGCTAAATTTTCGGGCTCAACACTGAAGCGCAGCTTTTGTCGTGCTAAATTGCGTTTCACTACTGCGAAAGCTCGACTCTAAGGTAACTCTTAAAAGCGGTAACCGATTATCAAGCAATGTTAGTTAATCGATGTTATACGCAGGTATCAAGTGTGACCGTGTTCACCAAATTGGATAAGCGCAGGCAATAGTATCTAAATGCATATCGTAAATGTTAGCGCTAAACTGCAATTTTAACATAAGTTTGATTAAAATTAATACTTTTATTCCTAATTATCTTGCGGTTTTGTTGAGCTATACTATATGTATGTACATACATATATGTTCACCTTTATATGGCCTACATTTGCACAATTTCAGATAAGCACACATTTTACGCTCTGTGCATTTGTTTACAGTTATGTTATCAAGTAAACATAATACGGTATTTATCATTTAACCTAAATTATATATTTAGCACAAATTGATACGCTATAAATAACATTCATATGTATATTGATACATATTTGTAATTTATATATTTATATGATAAGTATTTTTTGCGTACCGATTGTTATCGCATGCTCAATCGATTTATCGCCTGTTTAACCGATTGCCGAAAAATACTGCACACGAATCTCAGTTTATCGATATGCGATAAGAATTCAGCCGGGAACGGCAATAAATATTTCAACACCAATTGTTTTGCATACACATATTGTAATCAAAATAATTATACTTTTTGACTAAAAAGTGCATAAATAAACGCATTTTAATCGCACCCCAGCCACAATTAATATTAGGTGCTACTTTTGTGGACTATGCTGTTTGAGGGGGTGGAGTGCGTCGCGTGAACGTGAACGTAAACGTAAACGTAAACGTGAACGTACGTGGCAATGACGATAATGCCATCAGCAGCTTATCAATTGAATTTAAATAGATAGTTATCAATTGAAAAGGAGATGACGGCCACGCTACGCTACCGCGGCGATAAGAGCAACTTGCTCGAATTCGCCAAGAATCTCGACGCCTTCAAGAAGGTGCCGGAGAAGTACACGGAGACAACAGAGATTGGCGGCACCCGTAAGCATAAACAGCATCTCCATTCGTCATCCTCCATCCTTCAACTGATCCATAGATTCGCTAACCATTTAACCTTATACTTTAGTGTCGCTGCTGAGTCGCCTGCTCATCGTTTATCTGGTGTACTCGGAGCTGCATTATTACTGGCATGAGACGGACATCATCTATCAGTTCCAGCCGGATATGGCGCTGGACGAGCAGGTCCAGATGCATGTGGACATAACGGTGGCGATGCCGTGTGCTTCGCTGTCCGGCGTGGATCTCATGGATGAAACGCAGCGGGATGTGTTCGCGTATGGGACGTTGGAGCGCGAGGGTGTCTGGTGGAAGATGTCGGATGCGGATCGCCGTCACTTTCAATCCATGCAGATAACGAATCATTATCTGCGCGAGGAATACCATTCCGTGGCGGATATACTCTTCAAGGACATACTGCGCACACACGGCACCGTCAATCCCAGTCCAGATGGTGACCTCCATTCACCAGCAGCAGCAGCAGCGGCAGCGGCAGGAGCAGCACCTGCTGCCGCTCCGCCACCACCGGGTGCACTGCAGCCCCATCACCAGCAGCTGCATGAGCTGCCCGAGTCGGCGATCAAATATGATGCATGTCGTCTGCATGGCACCCTGGGCATCAATAAGGTGGCCGGTGTGTTGCATTTGGTGGGCGGTGCACAACCGGTGGTGGGACTCTTCGAGGATCACTGGATGATCGAGTTCCGCCGGATGCCCGCCAATTTCACGCACCGCATCAATCGGCTCAGCTTTGGCCAGTACTCGAGGCGTATCGTGCAGCCGCTGGAGGGTGATGAGCGCATCATTAGCGAGGAGGCGACCACCGTTCAATACTTCATCAAGGTGGTGCCCACCGAAATCCAGAACACGTTCAGCACCATCAGTACCTTCCAATATGCCGTCACCGAGAACGTCCGCAAACTGGGCAAGTTTCCCCATTTTGAATGATATATGTATTTGAATTGTATATTGCTAATCTGTGTAATCTCTACGATGCAGATTCGGAACGCAACTCGTATGGTTCACCTGGCATCTACTTCAAGTACGATTGGTCTGCCCTCAAGATTATTGTTAGCCACGATCGGGACTATCTCCTGACCTTCATCATCCGTCTCTGCTCAATTATATCCGGCATCATTGTTATATCCGGCGGCGTCAATGCCTTCCTACTCGCCATCCAGCGCCAGCTGTTGCGTATCTTTGCCCCCCAGGTCTACTACCGGCAGCTCTACACCACGCCGGCCACCGTTCCGACGTCCGTCTCCACCACGAAGGCGACGACGGCAACAGCGACGCCCGTCAATGAGCTGCTCAACACGGCGAATCTCATGGCCAATGTGGATATATCGGCGTATCTGCCCACGGCACCGACCAAGTCCAACTAAAGATGATCCCATCCAAGGGGCAACAAACCGCAATCGAATGCGTTGCAATCTCAGTTCCAAAAACTTTATTTTCTCTAAACAATTTTCCATGTATATTTCCATCTCTCTCTCTATTGCAATAGTGCTATTTCGCTCTAACTGCGTCATTTATTAACTAAGCCAAAAAAAAAATAAAAATAAAAAAATAAATAAATATATATGTATGTATATATATTTATTTAAAATAATGTTATAAAAGGAAATTTAAAAAAAAAATAAATATAAATATATACATATGGTAATTGTAAAGAAAACGTCTCGATTTAGATATTTCATTAAAAACAAAGTTTTATAAAATTATAGTTAATTTAAGTTTATTTTATTTTTTTAAATTTATTTTTTTAATTTGCTTTTTATATAATGAACTCAGCTATATATAGATTCGATAACTTATTGTTTCAAAAACATATTATTTGTCAACTACTATTGAAAATATTGAGAATTTGTAGTTTTGAATTTTTTTTTCGAATTGAAAAAGTTATAAAACTATTTGAAATTTTATTTTGTTGAAATTTTTGATCTAAACTTTTCTATTTCAATTTCAAGCTATTTCCAAATATTTTAAATACGACAACATTTTCCAAAAGTAATTTTTCAGTAACTTTTTTATTTTTAAATTTTCCACGCTTCGAAATCAGAGAAATCCGATTTGAAAATCTTGAAAATTTTTAAAAAAATTTGATTTTCTTGTATTCAAGTGTATTGTTATTTGTAATCCTAAAACAAAAGCTCCACATTGAAAATTTTTGTACGAGATTTTAAGATTCGTGCTCAAACAAAACACAAAAAAAAAATGATTTTAAGTAATATTTAATATTAAGTATAAATATTTTGATCTGATATATTAATGGTTTTCCTCGTGTTCCAATATACCGGTGTCCAGATTGCTCCACTGTCGTGCCCCGGAACGTCGATAGCCAAACATGCTCTTTAGGATCTCGAGAGCGGCATCGACAGTGGCGCGCACATCGTGCTCGGTGCCCAGCTTGGGATTGATCTCGACCATATCCATGCCCTGGACACGGTGCGTATCGCGCAGCGCCTCCACAATGCTGATGCCCTCGCGCAGCGTCAACCCACCGCGTACCGCAGTGCCAGTGCTGGGCGCCACAAAGCTGTCCAGCGCATCAATATCGAAGCTCACATGGATCTTGTTCTGGGGACTCAGCGCGTCCAGCGTCATCTCGATGACCTTGGGTACGCCAAAGCGATCGATGGACTGCAAATGACAAACGACGTTACAAGAAAAGCAACTGCAGCGAATGATTTTGCAGCTTTTCAACGGAGTTAGATAAAAGCTTTCGCTCTCTTTCTGTCGCGCTCTCTCAGTGGACGTGGAAGTGATTGCAGCGAAAAGCTCTGCGAGCATCGTTTATTGGCTCTATAATGCAATGGCCGATGGACGCGTGTACAGCCGCAGCTGTGTGTGTCTGAGAGAGCGTGTATGTGTGGAAGAGAGAGCGTGTGTGGCTGTGTGTGTGTGCTGTACCCTTGACAATAAGCGCATAGTGTCAATGGTGATGGGATGGGTTGGGTGGAGAGGGAGAGAGATTGAACTAATGAAGTATAATAAATTTGCAGCGCTGGACCATTAAACCATTTTTCAGCAGACGTCGATTTTGCACGAGCCATAAATAATGTTGGGCAACAAGGATGTGGCTTAGCACGTACAGTATGTATATACATATCTACGTATGTATGTATGTATGCGATCGGAAGTTGAGCCTAGCGTAATGTAACTAACAAGCGAGTGGAATGGGAATGTTAACGGGCATGGGCATGGGTATGGGCATGGGCATGGGGATGGGCATGGGTATGGGCATGGGGATGGAAGGGAGAGTGCGCCGTGCGCCGTGCGCCGTGCGCACATTCGCTGTAAGGGTGTAAAATATGTAGTTTCAATTTCGGAGTGTCGAGCGTCAACCCCTAAGCTTGCTAGCATACATACATACATATGTATGTATTACATTTTACAGCAGTTGCTGTCGTTGTCACGCACGATCCTCGTCATTTGATCCTTTGAGAACTGGGAACCGGAATTTTACAACCACGAAGCAGGATACGATTTCTCACTCTCACTCTATGCGTATGTATGTGTGTGTGTGTGTGTGTGTGTGTGTGTGTGTGTGTGTGTGTGTGTGTGTGTGTGTGTGTGTGTGTGTGTGTGTGTGTGTGTGTGTGTGTGTGTGTGTGTGTGTGTGTGTGTGTGTGTGTGTGTGTGTGTGTGTGTGTGTGTGTGTGTGTGTGTGTGTGTGTGTGTGTGTGTGTGTGTGTGTGTGTGTGTGTGTGTGTGTGCGTTACTTACATCCATGGCATAATAGCGTATTCCAAATTTATTCAATATGAACGCCTCATAGGGGTCAATGTCCCGCAGCCCAATATACACCAACTGATCCTTGGCCAGACTGAAATGAGTCAGACATAAAAAAAAATAAATAAAAATTAAAGAAACACAAATAAAATTAAACATATTTTAAATAATCACATGAAAAGGGAAGCCAACGTAATGTTGATCAGTCCGGGGGTGGGGAGAGGGGTTATTGTATTGAAAAACAAAACTAGTTCTTACAGTGTAAGAACAAATTCTACAAAATATTACAATACATTTTATTTTTAATTTTCTTAAAATACTTTATAAGAAATAACACAATGCTCATAATGTATATATCTAAAAATTTCTGCAAATTTTTAACAATATGAACAACAAATTGTTCTTAATGAAAAAGTTAATTTGCCATTAAATCTCCACTTTTGTTCTTTTTTTGCATATTTTGTAATGAAAATACTCTCCAAAAAGCATAAGCAAAATTTTAGATAAATTCTCAAATCTTTTACTTATACATTTATCAAATTTAAACGACTTTTTTCATATTTTTTGAATGTCCACAATTGTATTCATTTCATTTTTGGTACGAGATAATTATGTTGTAGTTAAGACAACTACAAAAAAAAGGTTAGAATTTTTTTATTCCGATAAGTTCAGTAGTTACAAAGAGTGGCCTTTGAAAATCACAAGAAGGGTTTATATGAATACGTATATATACATATATATGTATATATATACTTTTTTGGTACGAGATATTCGGTAGCCAGGTGCAGTCAACTGTAACGATCAGCAATGGGAGTAAATGAGGTCGCTAAAGGGAACTAGGAACTGCAACTGCAACGACAGACGGTAGACGGCGGAAACACATGCCACAATTAAAATGGCATGCCATGCGTCCTACCTCCCTTCTGTAAGTGCCACCACCTCACTTTCACCGCATATAGGGATGCATAGGGATGGTAGGTATCACCCTCTTGCATCTGGGAACGGTTCCTTCCGTGAACTATGGTAATTTCAGTTTTCATACATGCATATCTTTTATGATTATTATTATCCTGCATCTGCAGGATACGTGTTTTGCGTTTTGGGCAGCGAGACGTGCCAAGTTAAAAGCGCCCTAAGGATCAATAAACTACAAACAAAAATACAAAAAAAAAAAAAAAAAAAAAAAAAAAAAACAAAAAAAAATAAAAATGTATGTAAATGTAAATTTCAAATTCCAGTTTCAGTTGCAGTTGCAGTTCCACGTTCCAGTTTCCATGGGGGTTGATGATTCATACAACAACACGGCAAACTGATCCTTGGCCAAAACTCAAAACTCCTTGTGCGGAGGAGCTGTATTTTTTTTTTGTTTTTTTGTTGTCGACAACACGACTCTTTCATTGTTATGGCTGCTGATTTTTTACGTTTGTTTACACACACACACACACACACACGCGCACGCACGCAAACGTAAACCTTTTAGGGGTGTGTGTGGCCCAACCCCCCAAAAGCGGCTTTTCTTTCAATAATCCTGTATGAATTCCCGGCCAAGTGCAGTCTGTGCTGTGTCCATGCCCAAAGGATTAAACATGCTACTAGCCGCGATCTTAGCGCCGTTGTGCTTTTCGCTATACCGCAACGCACATACATACATACATACATACATACATATACATGCACATATGTAGGTGCATGCATACATGCATGCATGTATATCTGTATGAGTGAAAGCTTTCAGCCCACACACATGCATACAATGGTCCATGGCGTGCAATATGTAGTAATGGCTGCGCATGCTTCCTGTTATCGATAAATATGTATATGTATGTATGTATGTATGTATGTATGTATGCATGTATGTATGTATGTATGTATGTATGTATGTACATATACATACATATTTTACAACTTACTTGTTTAATTCAACAACAAAAATAATCCAAAATCGATAAAATTGAATCAACATAGCGTTATCGATAGATGCATGATCAAGGAGCACACACACACACGCACACACACTTATGTATGTACACATATACATATATGTATGTATGTATATGTACATAGTATGTGTGTATGGCAATTGTAAGCACACTTGCGAGTCGCCGCAGTGTCTAGCCACCCTTTCAATTCGTTGGTACGTTTCGCAAATCTCTCGCTCTCGTTGAAAGCGATGGCAAATCTTGCATAGCCAGAAACCACCCCGACTATTGGTATATATCGGTAAGTTACAATTTTAAGTTCTGCTTACAGTAGTACGAACAACAACAACAACAATAGCAATACTGTGGGTAAGTTGGGACTGCGCAGCGGTGGTGGTGGCGGTGGCGGCCCATTTGTAAAATAAAAATCAGCACATGGCAACAGGAAGTACACACACACACAAACACACACACAGATAAAGTCACATGGTGAATACAGGCGCAATTAAGCACACGCACGCACGCACGCACATAACCTACAAACCCTGGCCAAAAAGGAAGAAAAGAAAACCAAAAAAAAAAAAAAAAAAAAAAAGTAAGAAGAGAATATAGAGAGGGTGTTTACAGTACATGGGCAACCCCGGCATATTGTTTGGTGGTTGTATTGCAAAAATGAAAATAATAAACGGAACAGAACTAACAAAACGCCGACGATAGCGATTCTCGGCTCAGGATATTGTGAGGGCGCAAAATGAAAATAAAAGAAGAGGGAGTATGGAAAGAGAGATTGAGAAAGAGAGTATAACCGGCAGGCATCATATGAAGCCTATCTCAGAAAAATCGAAATTTGCCGGCGTTATTGCATGTATACATATGTACATATGTATATTTTAGTTGAATTTTAATTTGATATATAGAGGAGAGTTTAAAAGTTACACTGAGAAGTGTAAAATATGTTGCCCGCCATAATAATTGTGCAGATTAGTGTAAAATGCATACAATCATTTTTTGCCATTCACATTTTGCAACTTTCTGGCAACACTTGCGATCATCGGCAGGCGTAAGAGACACAAGTATGCTTCTTAGTGGAGAATTACCACATACGTACATACATACATACATACAGATGTATATGTATGCACACACCGCTAAATGCATACATACAAATTTATGCATGTGTTTCCAGGCTGCTGGAAATGCTAGTTAACCGTCATCAGCCATTTTGAATCAGAAATGGATAGCAAAAAAAATACATATACATACATATATAGTACATAAGTTGAAATAAATGATGCTTATCAGTATGAGAATATCAATTTAAAAAAAAAAAAAAAAAAAATACCGTTGGTAATAATTATTCAATTTTAATAAGCGGAGGCGTATTAGAATTTGTATTAGTATAGCGGATACAGCGTAAATAAATCCGCCAGCAACTTATTCCAGGGTAATCAATGACAATGTTGATTTGCCGCTCTCATCCAGGAGCCAAAATACCACAGAGCGAACGCAGAGAGAACGCCGCATACTGTGGGAGACCTATCATATTGAGAACGACAACAAAGTATGAAAACACAACTGCCTTCGCTGCTGCCACGAAATGAAAGGGCAACATCTCTCTTTAGCTCTCGCTCTCGCTCTCTGTCACATTCTAGTGCGATTTCTACACACACTCTCTCTCCATCTCTCTCTCTTTTCATACAGAACCAACCAACGTATATGCATGTGTACATACACCCGTACGTGAGGCATACATGTATGTGGAAGAGTGTATCTGGATATATGCACATACATACATGTATACAGACGCATGCGTATGTGTGTGAGTGTGAGTGAGCGGCGGTGGCGGCGGCGACGAGGGTAGCATGGTCTGTGTTTGCGTTTGCGTTCGCGTCGATTTTCATTTCCACGCTAGACGTTGTACGCCGCAGTACGTTTGATCGCTCGTGTGTGCGTTGCCTCAGATCGTGTGCTCTGCTCTTTAGCAATTGATTTTTTACATTTTTTTTTGGTCGAAAAGTATTCACAAAATATTATGTACCACACAAAGTTTATAGCAGTTTAATACAACAACATATATAGTACGCATTGCCATAGAAAACTACGAGAGAAACAAAAAGAAAAAATAAATAAATACAAAAAGAAAAAAAACTGCATCACTAACAACGTAAACAAATACTACTATAACAGCAGCAGCGACAACAAAACGTAAGCCCAACAAATAATAATAATAACAATAACAAACGAATAGAGCGTTAACAAAGTGCAACGCGATGCATAATTGTGCAATTACCTACAGAAATAAATAATAATTAAATAAATACATCATCATAATATATTTATATGCATATGTGTGTATATACATTCATACACACATATGTACATACGAAAGTGTATATGAGGCATGTAGATTTAAGTATGTGTGTAGAACAATTGTGTGCATGTATGTGCGTATGTACATGCTGATGTACATATGCTAAAACGTAAATCTATAATAATCAATGTGTATGAAAAATATGAAGGAATAATGAAAAAAAAAAAATACGTAGACAACATCGACGACAAAACGGTTCAACAAACTCAGCTTAAAAGAGAAGTGGAAATGGAGGCACAACAGTAGGCAGGCAGTTGGGAGCAGTTAGTTTTGATCGTTGCTGAGCGGCATCAGCTAGCTAAACGAAGAAGAAGAAGACTGTGCAGGGCAACTAAGCAAAAAGTAGTAGCAGTAGTTATAGTATTAGTAGCAGAAGTCGCCATCCGCAACACTGAATGATGGCAACAAAAAAGGGCGCAGCAATTTAATCGATTTTATGCTTAGGACGCTGACTAACTAAAAAAATTAAATGAAAAGAATATCTGCTTTATTTACCAAATTGCTTACATCATAATAAATAATACGACATGAAATAGAATATTATAGTTGCGATTTACCAAATTTTAGTACAACACATAACGTAGTGTTTTTTTTTCGTTGCCACGGCAACACTGCAAAACAAACAACATTTAGTTCTGCTGCTGCTGCTGCTGCTTCTTTGCCGTCAAAAAACGATCAAGAGAGACGGCGAGTGAGAGAGAGAGAATTGTGCGGAAATACAAATTAGAACAATTCATCGGTAGCAAACAAACTGATGCGCTAGTGAACAATATGTTTTTTTCTCTTTTTTTTTTTTGTTAAATTTTTTTCTTAATTTTGTTTTCAATTTGAGCAAGAAAGAGACAAAAACAAAAGCAGCGCGTGTTTTAATTTAATAAGCGCGTCGTCTAGCAACAACAAAATAAACTTATACATACTAAGTGCCGGAGTATATGCATGTGTGTGTATGTGTGTGTGTGCGATTCTTTTTTGTGTGTGCGTGTGTATGTGTGTTCTCTACATGCATACAGTCAAATGTATGGTGAAATATGCGCGCTAGTTAATATACAAATAACAACAACAACAAACCATGTAGAGGGCGACCATACATTGTATAGCAAAAAGGAGCGAGAGTGATGGTCACTCACTCACTCTCTTCTCTGAATGGCGCTCGCCATAAATTAGCAGCAGCAGCAGCAACAACAAATGAGAGAGATATACAAAAACAAAAAAAAGAAATGAATACGTAAAACGTACAAAACTAGAAAACAAAATTTACAATAAAAGAACAGCAGCAAAATCGCGTGAAATGCTCGAAATTGTGTAACAATAACACATACACATATGTATACATGTGTGTGTAAGTAAATATACATACAAATGTATGTGTATGTATGTATGTTGTTATACTTAATATGCAAAAAAAAAAAAAAAAAAATACATGTATGTATGTATATGTGTGGCCAGTGCATGTATAAAAGTCTTTGCATGTGTATGTATGTATAACAACTCCTGGTGCTGGTGCTGCTGCTCTCTTCTTCTGCTTCTTCTTCATGTTGTCTGTTAGCTGCGGTTTTTGGGGAAAAATCGATAAAATCGATAAGTGCGATATGCATACTGTGGGCGGCGGCGGCGGCGACGTAGACTACTCGACTACTCTCTATCTATGCCGCCGAGATATATACACATGTAATAGAAAAAAAGATGTCCACTGTTTTGTTGGATTTTTCCCGCCTTCTTTTTAGTTTCTCTTTCTGCCATAAAAATACATACATATGTACATGTATAAATATATTTTATTTATTTAATTTAATTTTTGTTTTTGTTTCCCCCCATCCGCCTTCCCGCAATGCACAATAGACGACGACGACGACGCCAGCGATTGTTGAAGAATTTGTTATAGTCAAGAATTTAGCGACAATTACAAAAACTAGGAAAAGTTCAACGTGTGACGCAAAGAAAAGGCAATTATCCTTGTGCTGAGAGAGAGATAGAGAGAGAGAGAGAGCGTGCAAAATAACCGGTGGAAAGGAAATTCAGTGTATCCTCCATAGTTTCACTTGCGCCGTGCAGAGCGCGTGCGTTGACAAATTCGAATTTTTGCAAGCAAAAAGCGAAAAAAAAAAAAGAAACAAAAGTAAAGAAAAAAGAAGGCAAAAGGGCAGCAACATTTTAACTGAAACAAGTGAGTATTAAGTAAATTCATGTTTATGCCTTGCCTATGTACATATGTATGTACATACGTAAGTGTGTGTGTGTGCTTGGATGTGGGAGTGTAGAGTTGTTTGTATGTATGTATGATGTATTTAATGAAGGGATGAGAGGTAAAATGTGGTGAGAAAACTATGTCTGTGTGCGTGTGTGTCTGTGTGCGTGTGAGAGAGAGAGAGTATGATAGAGAGTGGTCGTGAGACGTTAAGTTGGTGGTGGTGGGTTCATAGACATGCGAAATCTCAGTTGTCGGCAGTGTTGCCAACATCTGGCTAGCAGAAAAAAAAAGGATAGATTAGAGTAGAATTGAAAAAAGCTAACTTTTAAGTAATGTGCAATAGTTTAGCAAAAAAAAATAAAGTTAAATTGGCAACACTGCGAGTTGTTATGGAAATTGAGAGCGAGGGAGACGAGCACGTTTTGATTCTAGCAGCATGTGGGCGTGTGTAAATAATGTACGAAAACTTTTTTTGCCAGTGTGACGCTGCATGCATATACATACATATGTATATGTGTGTATATACAGTTGTACATATGTACATATGTATGTATGTAGTATATGTGGTGCTGCATTTGACCTTTTGACTCGGGCAAGATGCGCGGCACGAAACCAAATTCAACTAACAACCACCGAGAGTGTCGAGTGCAAGTTCAGAGATCATAAAAGGCAGCAGCAGCCGTTGTTGCCATTTGCCGCTACTGCTACTGCTGCTGCTGCTGTGTTGCCAGATTGTTCAAGGTGCGGCCGCTGTATGTGTATGTATTGGTTAAGCCTAGGGGGTGGCATTGTTAACGTGCTTTTGTGTGCATTTAACCCTTAGGCGATGCAAGTATACGTACATATGTATGTGTGTGTGTGTGTGTGTTTTTAATATTGTAAGTTTTTGAAAGAGAATTAGACAACTTGTTTTTGGTTTATAAGGGTTGGTAGCGCACCGTCGCGCGGAGGGTGGCTGCATTCTGTCTAGAGTTGCCCTTTTTCATATACTGTGTTTTGTGTGATTTGAAACCTTAGTTACAGTTGTGTTTATATGTACATATGTATGTATGCATGTAAGTATATATCTGCCTCTTTTTTTTGATCAAGGTGTGTATGGGGGTGGGGGTTGAGCTGCTGCGTCAAAGTTCGTTGCTTTCTCTTAAGTGTTTGCCTGTCCGTGCCAGTGTTGTGTACGAGTGTGCGAGAGTGTTGGAAAGTGCGTAAGCGTGTGTATGCGTTATATAATAACGCTTGTGGCCGGGGGCATGTTTGTTGTTGTTGCTGTTGTTGTTGGTTTTTGTTAGGAATAAGCAAGCACGCCAGGCCGAATTCGAAACCGAGTCTTACCATAATGGTGCAAAGGATAGAGAGAGAGAAAGATTGTGTGTGTGTCTGAGAGAGGAAGAGAGAGAGGTGTAGAGCAAAATAGCAGAAGAAGCAGCAGTGGCAGCAGCGTCTATGTTGTAAGGGCGGCAGACTCTCTGGCGCAAGGACCTGCGCTCAGTAGCATCGTGTGCTTGGGAAGCAGCGGGTCTCACAGCGGCAACGGCAACGGCAACGACAACAACGGAAACGGCCAAAAAGGAAAAGCTCGCACATAACTGTTTAGCACGAAAGCAATAGGTGTGTGTGTGTGTGTGTGTGTGCATTACAAATGTACATACATTGATTTATATATATATATGTGATTATATGTATTTCATTTGATGCCTTACGTTTTCTAAGCAACTTCGCTCTGAGACTGTTAAAGCTTCATTTACTCTCTTCACCGTCTCTTCGTGCGTTACTTTAAGTGTATGTGTGTGAGAGAGAGAGAGCGTGGGTGTCTGTGTCTGTGCATGTGTGTTAGTTTGCGTGCAGAAAAATCAGTTACGGTTTTGCGGCTAAAGTGGGCCGCTAGGCGGCGCCAGCGTGCAAAAGCTTTTGCTGCAAAATGAACGGCCGTTAAACGCAACTAACGCATATTAACTAAGAAAATTAATAAACTAAAAGTTATACATATTAATTATTACTATACTTTTGGTATTGAACTTCGAACTCTAAATAATGTACAAATGTATTTCATGAAGAAGACATATGTACATATTTATACATATTCATTAAAAGCGCAAAAATTAAACAAAGTGCAAATCAAATGTTACTAATGTTTATTAGGTCAAATTAAAAAAAAAAAAAATTTTTATATTTTCCTTGAAACGCTATTAATGCATTTGTTTTTTGTAGTATTTGTTTGCATCTTAACATAGAAAAGTTAAAAGTTAATACTTTTGTTTCTTACAGTGACAAAAAAAAGAAAATTAAAAAAAAAAACTTATTCTTTTTGTTAAAAAACTTTTCATAACCTTTTATTGCAAGTAATTAATGTAGAGAGGGGGAATTATATTTGAATTAACAAAAAAAATCTTAATTATAATAGATATAGAGAGGAACGCAGTGAATATTCATTTCAAGAAGAGATTTGTAAATTATATATTAAAAAAAAAAAAAAAATTGTATTTAACTCTGGTTAACTTTTTCTCGCAGTGGACTTCATGATGGCAAATAGCGGCGCCGCTGGCGTGGACACACAGGCCCAGTTGATGCAGAA
>JAECWN010000432.1:11382500-11457500 GCA_018150725.1 Drosophila quadrilineata
CCCATCTATTTTTTTTTTTGGAAGTTAAGAGCGATAGCTGAGATTTAATTTCGATATACGTACGTAACATACCTAGAAACAGAAATATAGTAGTTTGGGGGCAACTCCTTGTAGTATTTTAGAACTTGATGATGCTTGATGAACATGCTTAGGATTATTCGAAAATCGCTAGTCAATTTTCAGTAAACTGATGATCTCGAAACTTCAATCATTCCCACAAACACACATTCCACAAACACACACATTCCACACACACACACAACTGCCAGGTATAAGAAATATTTCCACAAATACATTTCAATATTGTTGTTTTCATTTCGAATCATCATTTTCGAAACTCAATTAAATGATTTGTTGAACAAACAACAACAATAAGAAACAAATCAAATAGAAAATGAGACAAACTTAAGAAAAGAATGCAATTTTTACCATGTGCGATATTATATTATTATTTTGTGTGCAAATGAAAATACTTTGAGTTAAATTTTAATTAATAATTGATTACAAATAACGATTATTTAGACGTACACATTATGATTAGTTCGTATTCATGCAATCTGTAGTAATATGCGCTCATTAAACAAACTGACAAGAATCATTTATTCGAAACGCGATTCGAAAATGTTTGAAAGAGACGCATAGAGAATGCAGGCGCATTTGAAGAAAGAGGAAACGGAAATGGAAGCAGCATGAGAAAGAGACAAAGCTAATAAGCATATATAGGCAAGATAAAGATAACGATAACGATAAAGATAACGATAACGATACACATTCGCATTGAGATGAGCTAAACATGTCTGTACTTAGAAATGTATAAAATGATTACGATTTACGATTGATGATGATGAAGTTGGTGGATCTATTTCATTTTTTTTTATTAACATATTTATATCAATTACTTAATAATATTTATTCAACATTTTAAATGATATTTCAAGCAAATAAGCGAAACCAAAAAAAAAAGAACAACCAAAAAGAAAACATCAACAAAAACAAAACCAAAATTAATATTATAAATGTATTTGCAAAATATATAATTATGAGTTTTTCTTGCTTTTTGCATATGTATGTATGTATGTACTCTTATGTATCATCAAATAACACTCAACTTCGGTTCAGTTTTTACTTCGTTTTCGATTTCAACTTTTCTCTTCACCCCAACCCCTACCCCCCTACCCTACTACCCCATACCACCATATTCCCCGCCCAGAGCCAAATCCAAATCCAACAACAACAACACAACCACCACATGAGTTTCTCTCATTTTCGTAACTAATTTCAACTCTCGTTTTTTGCCGCCTGCCCCCACCCCCCACTCTTATAACTTTATCGATCGGTTGTTACATTATTTGATTTCGCTCAATTCGATTTCTTTTCATTCGATTACATTACCGATTATCGATTTGTTTATCGATTTTGATTGCTCTACGCCAAAAGTTGTATTGCTGCTGCAATTATTTGCATATTATGTATGTGTTTTGATTTCAATCTCATTTCGTTTCTTTTGCGTAGCTCCTGCTCGCGCTCTTGCTCTTGCTCTCTAACTGTAGCTCGATCTCTTTGTGTCTCACTCTGTCTCCTTGTTGCGACGCAAGGCATTCAGTTAACTCTTCTGTTTTTGCGTTCTCTTTTCCGCATTCCTTCCCCTTGTGAGCAATGCTGCCAGCATAGTGCATAGGCCAGCTGAAGGTTAGTGTTCCATTCCGTTTTCAGTTTGCAGTACTATGCTTCCAGCCTGCCACTCCCACTCTCTCAATCTCTCTCTCAACACACACACACGTACACGTACACTTGCAATTCTTTTGCGTTTTTCTTCAACATGTTGTTTCAGTTGTTGTGCTACAGTCTCCTCGCTCCACCAACCAACGAAGTGTTCCGTATCTATACTACTTGCGCAGTGTATTTACAACATAAACTTTAACTTAAACTTTGACTTTGTTTGATTTTAATTTAGTGAGTAAGTAAGCCAAATGACAATTAACAACATTAACCACAAAAGCAATGAATTGATTAATCCAACAATTGTGTGAAATGCAACAAAACAAATCACTTTTACATTTTGCGTAACATTTTATTTCCTTTTTATATGTATGTATGTATGTACATACATATACATACATATGAATTCATTTCGTTGCCGTATTTACATGCATACATATGCACATGTGTATGTATGTACATATGTATGCATCCCTCGCTCTCTCCCACTTTCACACGCTATGTGTATATTTTTAACACTCTGCCTCTCTCTTCTTCTTATCTCGATCGGTAATAATATTTTTTTGAAGGATTTATGTTAGTATTATAATAATAATACATTTATTATTATTTCCTTTTAATTAGTTTGATCAGTTGGCCATTTTTTTTCGGTAAGTAACGAATTGAGCAAGAAACAGAAAAGAGAGCGAAAAGAGAGAGAGAGAGAGTGTGTATGTGTGTTGGAAGGAGTTGGCGTGGAAGTCGGTAGCGTGGGATTGCTTAATCTACACTCACACTCACACACACACATCGATTAACATCGATAAACATCGATAAACATTACTCCAGGCCAATTACTCGTAACTCCGTATCTCGTACTAATTTGATTTGCTTTCCTCTGTACAGCGTTAAACATTTGATATATATTTGATATTTGATATATTTAATATTTGAAATTTGGATAAACGTTAATTTTCCTCAATAATAAACATCTTCCGTGATGAGTTTTCACTTCAAAAATGGTTTTTTATTTTCTACTCTCTTTTTTCCATTGTAGCAAACAAAATCAAAAAACTATTTAACAATTATTATAAAATGCAAAACAAAACAAAAAAAAAAAAAATATTTATATATATTATATATATACATCTATAAATATTTCTAATTTGTTTTTTCTTGATTTATTTTCAGGCGTGTGTTGTTCGATTTTCAATTGAATTTGACATTTAACATTTCCAATTACTATTTACAATTTACAATTTACAATTTCCAATTTATATTTAACTTGAATTAGTTAATTAATTAAAAGCAGCGCAATAATGATTGTATAATTATATAATTGACTGTAATTACTTATTTACATTTGTATCTACACTTGTATGTATGTATGTATGTATGTATGTACGTATGTATGGCTGTATGTATACACACACACACAACCCCAAACACACACACACATATCTGAGCTGCATACCTATGGATATCTACATACGTACGTATGTACATGTGTATGTATGTACATATATGCTCGTATACGTGTATATGTCTATCTCACCACACCACCCCCTCCCCCTCCACACCCCACCAAAAACACACACACACAAAGACGCTAGCATACATATATCTTAATATAAATATTATGTATTGTAATTTCTATAATTTATTTACAGTCAACGCAACAAACAACAACAACAACAAGAACATCTCGTACCAAACTTAAGAATAATTGAAAATGTTTCTTTTTGACGTACCACTTTACTGTTAACACTCAACATTTTAGAACCTTGTACAAAAACCGTAAAAACAAATTCTAAAACTTATTACTAAATAGCTACCAATCAAACTTCAAAATGGCAAAACTTTCCCAAAAATCAACCGATTTTCAAATTTTTTGGTGTTCCGTCAATGGAATTGATACTATTTTCAAACTGCATCAAAACTTTTTCTAAATGCTAGATTTTTGATTACTAACCCCTTGATAAAATCTCAAAAAAGTGAAGATTTTCAAATTGGAACTTTTTGTGCCCAATTCATTTTTGGGCATGAAAATATGTATAAAAATGCTTTTAGAAGTGGATTTGGTGCAATATTCTAGAAAATATGGCCAAAATAGTGAAAAATTTGACTCTGTTAATGCTTTTTTGGACCCCCTCCCAAATACGTTTCAGGATGTATTTAGAACTATTGCACACATTTTGCTAGAGCAGTATTATTATTTAATTAATTTCTTCGCCAATGGCAATATAGTCAATATGTTAATAACTAGCTGAACATTATGCTCGTCTCGTCTCGTCTCGCTCTGCTTTAGTTTTTTCACTGACCAAATAACATATCAAATATCATGTTTTCTCGCTCATTAGTTGTTGTTGTCTACGCTTCTAAAAGGCGTACATTCTTGCGCAATTGATGCTCTCTCAGCAGCAGCCCAAGTAAGAATGAAACGAAGAGTTCGGCTGCCTTCGGCTCTGCTGAGACACTTCGTAACGACGCTCAGCCTCTGCTGAGACACTTCGTAACGACGCTCAGCCTCTGCTGAGACACTTCGTAACGACGCTCAGCCTCTGCTGGGACCGCTCGCGTACGACGCTGAGCCTCTGCTGGGACCGCTCTCAAGAAATTTTTGTGAACAAAACGAGTATATGAAGTGGGGAATCTATATGTTATTTGGTCAGTGGTTTTAGACACATACATACATACTTACATATGTATGTATCGTGATAGTCCCTGTCGATAATCTCTCCTAGTTTGACCTTAGTATCTATCTGACCATAGTACGCTTCAACTCATCAACAATAATAACAATAATTATAACAACAACAACAACAACAACTAGTAATAGAACAATAACGAAATGTTTACGTTTTGCGCTTCGGCATCATATTTTGATCGGTTTTGGATTCGATTCTCGATTATTGTGTGTATGTATACATATTATATTATATTATTTTTAAGTTCACTATATAATCTCAACATCTGTATGTACATAGGTATGTGTGTATGTATGTATGTATGTATGTATGTGCGATAACAACAAATGCCAGAATCATAACATATAATTTTAAGCTAGAGTTTTTCAATTAACAGTTTTCGGTTACGATTGTTCGATTACGATTACGATTTCGATTTCGATTATGCCTTCGATTACAATTTACAATTTAACTGATTACGATTATTGATATTGATTTGTATGTTTTGTAGCACAACAGCAACGCTGCAACCCCCCCCCCACCGCCACCCACCCCCTCTTTAGACACCGCTAGACTCTACATACATATGTATATCTATATGTATATGTATATGTTGGGTGGGGGCGACAACCCTGCCATCATATTCACCAACCACCCCCCTTCCAAGAAATGCAAAAGCACATGTGATTTTGTTGTTTTTGCATATCTTTTGATTTTGGATTTCTCTTTTTTTCTTCTTCTTCTTTTGTTTTTGGTTTTCTTTTTTGTTTTTGCCGTTGCTTCGAACAGTTTATAGTTGATGCCAAAGTATATATGTATTTCAGAGTATTCAATTAATTTCATTAAATGAATATTTTTGGCGCTTCCTTTAAATTTTGTTTACGTACATATTCAGAATTTAGTAATTTAGTTTCATAAATATAAATAATTTTTCCAATTTTTTTTTTTTTTTTTTTTTTTTTTTTTTTTTGTTAATTGATATAAATATTAAAAATATTGAGTTAATCTCAATTATATATTAGTTAAAATTTTAAAAAAATATTTATTTAATTTCATTCACATATTTATTTACTTATTAAAGAAATTTTGAATTTTGTTGTAATTTACTATTGGTTTTTTTTTATTTCACAGCACAAAAATTCATTATCATTTCACTTGAATTCACTTTTGTGTGTCTAAGTGTTTATCTCTCATTTCAAATTAAATAAATATACATTTGTGACATATTCCCAATAAGAACAGCAACTGCCACAAAAATGAAAACAAATGAACAGAAATGTTGTTAACAAAAACAAGGATATAGGAATTTTAACAAAACCAAAGACTGAAACTGAAACTAAACGCAGCAAATCTAGAAAATAGATAATCGTTGAAACGATATAAGATAGTAGAAGAAGAAGAACAAGAACAAGAAGAAGATGATCAAGAAGAAGAAGTTGAACAAGAAGAAGAAGAAGAAGAAGAAGTTGAAATTGATTAAATCAAAAATCCTTAAATCGAAAACAAAATCAAAAACTAATTTCGTTATGTCAACTGTGATATGCATATAAATATTATATAGTATGTAAAATAAAAAAAAAAAAAAACAAAATAATAATAATAAAAAAACAAAACGATAACGAATGGCAATTAATTGAATTGAATTTTACATCAATTTAATTGAGAATTTCTAGTTGTAAGCAAATCGAGATGCATTTTCTGAATGTCTTCGATAATAATATGTTGTTTGTTTTTGTTTTTGTTATTTTTTTTGTTTTTTGTTATTGTTTTTTTTGCTATACATACATAGTATATGATTAGTTGTAAGCACTATCGATAAGTCTGTGTGTGTTCATCGATAACGATAACAACAATAAAGCAAACAATCGTAACGTACCGATATATTCAAATGTAACGAGACGAAAGAGAGAGTGAGAGAAAGAGAGTGAGAGAATGGGAGAGATGAATCAAAACAACACTTACCAATTGGGCGCAATCGTGTCAAGCGCGGCATGCTGCCATGTGGCACGCAGCTCTTGCAACAGAAACGATACCGGCATGCCGTGAGCGTTGCCAGACTGCGATGTGCTATGCAAATTGATGTCCGCGTGCGCATCGATCCACACCAGCGACAAATTCGGCGTGTGCTGCAAATGTCCCGCCACCGAACCTGCCACAAAATCAAAAAAAAAAAAAAAAAAAAAAAAAAAAAAAAATATATATATATAGAAGAAAAATATACATTATCAATATAAAATATTTTAAATTAAAAAAATTAAATAAAATAAAAAAAATCCACAACTAGGTAAAAAAATAAAAAAAAAAAAAACTAAAAATAGACAAAAATGGAAAATAATAAAAAAACCTCAAAAAATAGAAAAAAGATTCCTCATTAGCATGTTAAGCAATTTGTTGAATTTTTTTGGAAATTACCAAATCCAATCGCATGATCCCCGCCAATGGTTAGGAACTGTGAGTTGTGCTGGAGCATGTGCTGCACTTGGTCAATCAGCGACAGATTGCAGGCCATGAAATCGGCATAGTTGTGGATGTGATGGAAGTGCTGGCGCTGCTGTTGCAGCAACGTTTCGCTGACCGCGTACTCCAAGTTACCGTAATCCGATATCAGCAGGCGATCTGTAATCAATCAGTCAATCAATCAACGAATCAACGAATCAATAATAAATCTCAAGCAGTTGTATATCAATCACGAATTGTGTCGTTTCATTTGCGCTCAGTGTATACTTGCCATCGCTGCCTTGCAACACCTGCCGCAACTTGTTCTCGCGCAGCAGATCCGGCGCCAGTTCAACGCCCTGTTTGGTCTGGCCCTTGGCGAAGGGCACTCCGATGATGGCCAGCGTATGCTCCGTTGCCGCTGAGTCCCCACCACGACCACCACTGGCGGTGTAGCCACGCTGCAAGCGCAGGCACTGCGTTGCCACACGACGCATCAACCACATCGTCTGTGTCTGTGTCTGTGTCTGTGTCGGTGTCGGTGTCGGTGTCTCTGTGGATGTCTCTCTCTGCTTGCCCGTGGACAACTGATCATCGGCGACTATCATCCGGAACTCTGGCTGATGTTCTGCGTACACTGATAATACATACATACATACATATGTATATGTATGTACATATGTCAGTGCATATATTACCCACAGTTTGTATCTCGTACTTAAATTTTGCAAAGTGTACACGATTTCATATTTGAAATTTTGATATTATGAAATTTTGAAATTTTTATACCCAGTGCTCTCTGATTTGTTAGAAATGTATTTTCATTTTCATTTTCACTTAAATTTGCAATTTTGCCATTTAAATGTGAAGTACGAGATACTTGGCAAGTCGTGCTGCTGTCGGCATTTGTCGTGCTTGTTTTTCTCAATTTTTTATGTTTTCAAACACTGATAAGCGCTGAGCGCGTTGGTTGCGTTGTCACGATAACCTTGATCCTGGCCATAAACATTCATTCATTTATACATATGTATGTACATAATATATTCATGAAAATGTATATATATACATATATACTCGTCTATATACTATTTAGATGCTCAAGTTGTGAACTGCATCGGCGCAATTTTTCAAAATGTTTAGTACTATTTGAGATGCATCAAGTAATTTGTCAATTTGTACGTCAATCAGATGAGAACTTTAAGGAGCTACGTTACTTTTGTATTGTTTTGATTTGGTTGTTTCTATCTTTATGGATTTCAAATGCATGTTGTAAATTTATTAAAAGATTAGCAGATTGCAGTAGACCTCCAGCGAATCGAGACAGACAACATGACATAGACAGTTATGAAGAAGCAAAGGCAGAGAGGTACCCTCAGTATTTCAAAGAGGCGTATTTTTTTTCGAAATTTTAATCCTTTTTTAATATTTCTGTCTGTCCCTCCAAGGGTTTGTTCTTATTTTGATTCGGCGAAAGATATTTAATTTATATTTTAGAATTGCACGTCATATAATAAGAGAATGTCAATAAACTCGTTTTCGTCGAAAATTTGAAATTTTTCAAACTTTGTCGAGTCATCATCATCATGGAAGTATGCAACAGAATATTATTAAAAGGGTACTAAAAGTTCATATTCGATATTTTCTTCAATAAAAGTGCACAAAAATAACTTTGATGTCAAACTGCCATTAAACTACAATCTTCCCTAAGAAATAATAAACATATGTTTTTGATATACATTTTTAATCCAGCAATCGATTTTTTTTTTCATTATTCAAGTTTGCCGCCACGTGATAGAAGCTGCATCAAATAATCAGATAATGCAGCTCTGCATCAGAAACTGCCATGTACCAGGGCTGCACCAATCAATAATGCAGCTCTGCAAATCACAAAAGTATGCAGCAAAATAATTAGCGGGCAACGAAACGATTTAAAAATTTGCCGCCTTTTTTAAGCCAAATCATTCACTTTCACAAATTTCTTGAAATAAGGGCCATTTATATATTTATATATATTTATTAAGTTTATTAGATATTAGAAAATAATGCATATTAAACTATGTTTGTGTGTTTTACGTATAAATTGGAATGTTGTACAGCGAATTATATATTCAATTAAATATTTATGTTTTTGTATAGTTAAAATCGTGCATTACTAAAGCTAAACTTATAGCATAGAGTGCAAGGGGAGGCCCGGCTCACAGTAAATAGTATATCAAGATATGTATGTACGTATAGATACCACTTAAACTATGAACGAAGACAGATTGCTCTATGTTGGAATGCTCTTAAGGTTTTCGACTTCAATATCTTTCTGGGGTCCAATCTAATCCGATTTGATACGCTTAAGTCAATATTATTTACAGAGTCGGTTTATCGTCAGTCTTAAGCATACCTATATAGTGTATATATGTATATATTTATAAGGTTACAGTTTATGGACGTTATTAATAATTCTTCGTCTACTTCTTCTTCATGTTTTTCTTCTTTTGAATGTGAAATTTTTGCAAAATTTTGCTCAGAGATTCGCCAAACATCAACATTATCAGCACATTGTATAAAGCTATATATACAAATATAGCAAAAAAAAAAAAATCAGCTAAACATTTTAAATTATTAAATATTATAAAAAAAAAATTGAAAACAAAACTATTACAAAAAAATATATATAAAATTGTTACAATCATTTAAAGTGTATAAAAAGAGCGCTAGATGTTTTGTTTTTTTTTGCTTTACTATTTTGTTGAAAACGTTTTCCATCACAGTTATGTTGTGTTTGTTGTTGTAGCTCCCGATTTGTTGTCTATTGTTATGGTTGTTATGGTTATTGTTGATACTTAATTGGGATATTGATGATGGTTTAGGGCCTCCGTAGATTGGGTTTATGCAGCATGACAACCTCATCGCCGCTATCCTCGGACGCCACCGCCGCCCCCATCGTGTGCTCATCCAGATCCATATTAGCTGCCAAATCCATGACCACCTCATCGTCATCCTCATCGTCCGTGTGCAGTATGCGTTCCAGCTGCTCCTCATCAAAGTATGGCTTTATGGTCATGCCACCTGCCACAGAAACAAGTTTCAGATACATTACATCACAGCCGTAAGGATTGCGGGTGTTAGAGTGAAACAACTATATAACTCACAAAAATGTAACGAGAGTGTATGAGTGTAAGAGTATGAGTAATAGTGGGTGAGAGTGGGACAACAATATAGACGCCGACAGTTACTTACGTTTGATTGGTGATCGGAAGAGTTCCGTTTCGCCATCCTCATTGCCATCGTCCTCATCCCCGTCCAGGGCAAAGGTGGCCTTGCTCTTCTGCGGCAGCATCGAGAAGTTGTAGTAGGGCATCTTGCCGCGATGGCGACGATAGAACCAGAACTGGGCGCACATTATGCAAATGATGACGCCCACAATGATGAGCACACTGGCAACGATGATGAACAGGAATCGCGGCATTCCAAAGACATGTGCGTTGAACTTGAGATGGAAGACGATGTTGTCGGTAATGGGCTGGCTGGACATGGTCAGATGGAGTTCGCGTGTCATCTCAAAGTGACGTGGCGCCTCCACCTTCAATGTGATGATGCCCAGGGGCACCGATCGCAGGAAGTAGTTGCCCAGGCTGTTGGTGAAGTTGCGCAGATGCGTCAATCCCAGCGGCTTGATGACGGATATCTTGGCATTCCGTATGGGATGATTGTTGTCGTCCAGCACAATACCCGAGACGCTAGTGGTGCTATCGTTGCCACCACTATGGCCACCAGCCGCACCCAGTTCGGTGACAACGCCCCGTATCAATGTGTAGGGATGCAGCTTGATGACGCCCAGGTCATGGAGGACGCCCGTCTGCACATCCGCCTTAATGATCTGCGACTCAAAGTTGGGCGCACTGATCTCCAGGCCATAGAGTCCTTTGGGCAATATCAGCTGGAAGCGTGCCTCATTCCGGGACACATTATGCACCGTCTGGTGCTCCAGTATGCGGACGAAGGCGTCGCGCAACGGCTGCCCCTGGTCGTTCTGGACGAGACCCATGCTGCCGGTCTGGACCAGGCCGAGCAGATTCTTGATCTTCTCGATGTTGGTGCGCCAGACGCCCGCAATTTGGGTGTGCGTGGGCATGCGGCAGCAGGACAATCCCAGCGTATACATGGGAATCCCGTACAGCTTGTAGAGATAGTTGGTCAAGCGTTCGGTGGTCTCGGCGTGCAGCTGCCTCGTCGCTGTGGAGCTGCACTGCAGCGGGGAATAGTTGAACTCGGTGCGCTCAATGCTGTGGGCCATCTTCTCCAGTATGGAGTCCGACTTGGAATAACTGAGGTCCGAGCTGCCGGCGCTGAAGGTCAGCATCAGATCGAAGTTCTCGCTGCGCAAGAACTGCAGCAGCAGATCCCTTGACAGTTCCGTCTCGGGGCCCAGTATGCGCTCCGCCAGCTCATCGGGAAGCACGGGATCGCAAATGGAATTGCTGGAGGGGATCACAATCATGATTGGCACGGCCAAAATGGGATTAACCCACTGATGTCTACTCACTTGGCATTGTACATGCTAAAGACCTGGGGGAACTTCTCCGTTTGCGGCAGGAAGTAGATGACGCTACGCTCCAACAGCTGGACGACGGCTGCATCCTGTAGCTTGTGTCCCTCGACCAGGTGCCGCACCAGATTCAGCATTATCTCTCTGCCCAGCGGCGCTGTGCTGTCAAAAAGAGATGCCACCACCAGCAACTTGTACTTGTGCTCCTCCGGTTCGCCAATCTACAGAGGATTCAAACAAAGGATTGGGGATTGAAAGGCATATCTAGTTAGTTTCCACATCAACTCACATTGGAGGTCAACTTGATGTAGTTAAAGTGACGACTGAACTCGTTGTCCGCATAACCAAAGCTGGCGATCTGGGGATTCTGGTTCTCGATCTCGGCCAGACGGCCGCTAATCTCCGCATTGGTGTGGTATCTGGTGTTCACCACGTTCTCAATGATGCGGAAATCGTTGGCCGACGCCCAGTGCTGGGGATCGTCACGCATGACGGTCACGTCTAGCCGCATGCCGTAGGGTTCCTCCTGCGGCACCTCCACCTCGACACGCAGCGGAGCATAGCCATCGGCCAGCACGGTGACATTGTGTCGTCCTGGCAGCGTCAGTTTGAAGTAGTCACCGAAGGTGCCGCTGTAGGTGGTATGATTGCCGTGATCGATGCCAATGGCGGCGCCGGCAATCGGAGTGCCAATGGAGCTGCGCACGAAACCATGGACACTATGATGCACTTGCTCGATGAGCTGCAACAGGGGCTCCCGATTGTCGTGCCAATAGGAGGGCAACTCCTTGGCCAGCGGGAACTTGTCGCAGCCCATCTCAATGGTCAGCTCCATGCAGCCGGCGCGCACATAGTTCCAATCCTGCATGCCGCCGGTCACGCTGTACCACTGGGCGCCATTGGTGATGCCGTCGGTGAAGAGTTCGGTCTGGAAGAGCGGACACGGCTGGCCCAGATGCATGGTGCGATGGGCACGGGAGTAGACCAGCGCCAGATGACGGAACAGCTCGTTGTCCTCGGTCGGATTGAGTTTGCGGCCACTATAGTTGGGATTACGTTCCCGGGCGAACGGATCATTGAAATCGTTCTCATTGTCATCGAAGGGATAGTTGGCGACCAGGGAGCCGCCATGCAGATTGGCCGAGAGCACAAACGGCAGCGATAGCGTCCAGTTCATGACGGCGGCCACTTCCGGTTCTGTCACCTTGTTGAACTTGTCGGTCCCATACTGATCCGGAAAGTTGCGGTTCAGGTCCACGTTGTGGGCATTGGCGCGTCCCTGGCCGCTGGTGCGATCACCCTCGTGGGACACCTCATAGCCATCCGGATTCATGCTGTACAGGAAGTGCATCCTGGTGCCATTCACTAGCCGCGTCACACGCTCATCGTTCTCGTAACGCTCCAGCAGATACTTGGTCAGGAGGAGGAGCATCTCCTTGCCCACCACCTCGTTGCCGTGCATGTTGGCCACATACTTGAACTCGGGCACCCCCGGCACATGGTTACCCGGCGACGTCGATATCTCCAGCACCCACAGATCACGCCCCTGCACGCTCTTGCCAATGCTATAGAGACGGGTCAGGCTCGGATAACTGAGGCTCATATTCCGCAGATAGCTGCAAGCACACATAACGAGTCTCACTTGGAGTTTCACACTGAAGTCCGATACTCACCTCACCATGGCCGTGTAATTGTGATGCACAAACTCCGTGGGCGTGAGAAAGCCATCATATTGCTGCTTGGAGTGCTCTGGAGGCTCTGCTCGTTCCACCTTCTGTTTCCGAAACTTGCCTGCGGTGAAGAGCATTGGTGTGAAAGAGATGACTATAGTGCACGCAGTGTGGTGAATAACATAGATAAGTGCGTTAGCTTTAGCAAAGACGGCAACCCAAAGCAAGAAGCGCATACGCAATACAAAATCAAATATGTCCCATATGTATGTATGTATGTATTGAGAACCAAAACCAAAGCAAATGCAAAAACAAAAATAATAACAAATGTATGTCTGTGTGTGTATGTGTGATAGCATGCATATGTGTTGTAAATTGAGAGCGCAACTTGATTTATAAGCAATTAATCCCAATTGAAAGTTTCTTTTCTACATTTATTTCACTTAATTTGCAAATAAGCAAGAGAGAGAAATAGAGAAACGCGACGATCTTAAGAGCAAAACTAATACATATGTACGTATGTATGTACATACATTTAATGGCCCTGAGAAATGATTACATTGTTGCATATACATACATATAATAAATATATAAATATAAATATATTTATGGCACAAACACGCATACACACAAACAAATACATACATATGTATGTATACATATGTAAGAGCGTAATAGTTTCTGCAGAACATAACCTCAATTCAAAGTTATCGATAAAAGTTATCGCATTGCCAACAGTGCAGAGTAGTGAATTCTTTCCACAACTCGCCAAACTTAAAACGACTTATGACTATATTATTGAATTAAATATGTATTTCATTTAGAAATAAGCTGTGACCCATTATATGTATGTATGTACACGTAAGGATTTGATGGGATGTTGATGGATGATGAATGGAAGGATAACTTGCGAACAAGAGCTACATATCTATCTATATTTACTGCAATGAAAATAAAACGCACTACGCAAAAATCATAAATTTTATTTTGCTTTTGCAATAGTTTTTGGTTTTACTTTAAGGTAATGGTTTCTCTTGTATTTTTGTTTTGTTTGCTCTACAATTGGATGTATGTATGTTTGCATATTTGTGTCAATGTGTGGCTGTTATTATTGTGTTTGTCAATCAACATTGAATTATGTTTTGTGCAGTGTTGCCAATTTTCCTGGGTTATTGTTTTTCTTTTATGTATGTCGCTCGTTTGCCAACACTGGCATTCAGTAGTAATTTAACAGTATTTTATTTCATAGGCAAACAAATAGATTTATATATGTATATACATATATGTATATATATTTGTATAGTTAAAATAATTGTCGATTATGTTTATATATTTATATAATTTTTACACGATTTGGTTTTTTTTTTTTTTTTTTTTTGTTCGTTTGTAAGTTTTTCATTTCGTTTGTTCTTGGTTTGTGCATAAGCCACTAAAATCTTTTATAAGTTAAGGTAAATATAATTTTGTAGATATTTTCGTATAATTGCATATTTTATATAGCACAGAGTAGCGAGACTGTCGGTTTGGTGGGGAGAGGATAAGTAATATGGCCATTGAATGGCGCTAGAGGGGGATTTTCTGTTTGGTTGGTTTTCGTTTAAAATGCCTAGAGGTACCGTAAGTATGTACAAATCAAGTTTATATGATATACATACATATGTATGTATGTGTATTTATAGTAAATATATAAGATAACAGTTTCAAATTGTCAGAGAGAAAGACAGAATGAGAGTAAAGGGGTAAAGATTCGAGGTTAGGGAGGTCAACAAAAAACTATTTTTAAAATATTTTTATGTGGTTAGATGTTTGTTAAGTTTCCTTGCTATGCGTATATGTGTTGGTGTGTATGGGTGTGTGTGTGTGTGTGTGTGTGTGCATAAGGATGCAGAGATGCTTGTATGCTATACATATGTGTGCGTGCAAGTGTGTGTGTCTGTGTGTGTGCGTATGTGTATGAAATAGTGTGTGCCTGTATAGGTGTTAATAACATTCAAATTTTGTAAACATTCATTTGATTAATCAGATCATAATTGCATATATGCGTCTATATAACGATCGATCGATGTAGGTTGCTGGGCTGCCCTATCTAGTGCCTGAAAAAGTATGGATTGTAATAACTGCTAATACCATCATAGTTCGTCTCAACGGGCGACAGCTTAAAGTCCACACGCATCGCCTCCGCATTTTCATTGGTCACATGTAGTTGTTGTGGTGCGCTTGATTGATAGCTGTAAACAAAAGCAGAACAACAAAAACAGTGTTGGTTAACAATGTCAGACACCAGTAACGGTATCCCTGCCAGGCGTCTCACCCAAATGCCGCTGCGTAGACATTGTAGATGCCGGGAGTGAGTAGTCGCCAGTATTCGCCACGTTTGGAGCTGCGTATGGGTTTATCCTCGAGCCCAGAGACAACGATGGTGGCATCTGCAATGGGATAGCCACTGACATCCTGAACCAGACCCTTGATGCCTATATGCGACTGTTTGAGCAGCTGCATCAGCGATCGCTTGTTTCGTGCCCATTCATCTGGCAAACTGCTCGCGGCTGGATATTTACAGCAGGACAGCTCAATGGTCAACTCGAAGCAGTTACTAAATGCATAGTTAAAGTCCTGCATGCCACCGCTCAACTCATACCAATTGGCGCCATTTGTGATGCCGCCGGCGAAGCTATCGTTGCAATTGGTGCCACGTCGCATTATTGGATGATTGTCTGCATAAGTGTGCGCCAGCTGCTTGAAAACGCGATCATCTGGGGTCAGGCTCTCCTCGCAGCAATCATTGTGGGCCCTGAAACAACAACGAGACCGCGCCATCAAAGTAACGAGTCAATATAACGAGAGATCGGCAACACTTACAGCGAATTGTCATAGGGATAGCTGGCGACAACGGCACCGCCATGAAAGTTGGCCGAGAGCACAAACGGATTGCTCACAATCCACTCGGCGAGAGCGGCCGTCTCCGGCTGACGTGACTGTGAGCGCAACTGATTGACATGCTGCTGCTCCAGGCGATCCGGGAAATCACGATTCAAGTCGACACCAACGGCATTGCCACGTCCCACATAATTTGGCAGCGACTCGCAGTTGCCCTCCTGCAAATCAAAGAGAGAATAGAGACTTTAGTTAATTGTTTACGTGCACTACATAAATACATACATATGTATAAACAAATGTAACATATAACTCGGTTCACCAACTTAACATGCGGCTCTCGTGCTCGCCATGAGAGAAGCAACAAGAGTTGACCAAACTTGTCTTTCGTTTTTTTTCTTTTTAGTTTTCATATGACAATCGGCACAGTTCGCAATATTATTACAACATTATCAATGTATGTATGTATGTATGTATGTATGTACATATAATGTATACAAATAGAGAGTAAGGGAGAGTGTGTGAAAAATTGGTCATGCGACAATTGTTGGGCAATCATCAAATCACAAATGCGTGTGATCCTCCACTACCTCTGCCCCCGTCAGTGATCACTACTCCTATATACAACAGTCAGAGACAGAAAGAGAGAGAGAGAGGGCAAAGACCAATATGACTGTCCGACAATTTCTAATTGGCACAACACTCAATCAATCACCAAATCAAAACAAGTCACACAAACGTATGCACGCATGCATGTGAGAGCGTGGGCAACAATAATCTTTCTTATCTATTCTAATACACAACTTCACACATTAGCGAAAAGCTTCTCAAAGAGCAAACAGCAGATAACTTACATAGAGCTGCAAGCTACGGATAGAGAGAGAGAGAGAGAGAGAGAGCGTAAAAAGAGATCGTTAAGTTGGTGCAGCAACAGTGTTGCCAGCTGTTAAGCTAAATTCTGCCTAAATGAATGCCCAAAGTTAAGCTAAGCCCAATATGTCTTAAGTAAATATATGAAAATATTTACAGAATTACTAAAATATGTTAAATGAACTTTATATTAGTCTAGAATCTATGCATAAATCATGATTTGCAAAAATGTTTAAGCATTTGCATATGCAAAGTTCGTTTCAATTAAAAATTAGTTAGGTTGGCAACACTGCAGCAGCAGCAAGCGGGGAAATCCAGGTAGCAATAGAAAATATAAGCTCGCTCGCTCGCTCAGCAATTGTTAATTGTACATTCAAATGTACATATGTATGTATGTATGTATTTATATAATAATAATAATAAATTGTTGTTATTGCAATGCAATCAGCATGCATATTAATACACAAAAACAAATGTATGTATGTATGTATGTATATGTATGCCAGCCACATCGCTAATCGTTTAATGTTAAATAAACACACTCAAATTAATGTGAATGGCAAAATCAACAGCCAAAACATTACAATATGTCGACACTAAAGGGGCGTGGCCATGCCCATGCCCATGCACATGCATGAGTACGAGGAGAGAGCAGTACAGAGGAGCAAAGCTTTGGCCCTAAGGCAAGCGTAAAACAAGTGCGCAACAGTCAGCATTCAAAATCAACAACATCAACACAAACACGCACACATACGTACATACATAGTTGTGTGTCTGTTATATTTGTCTACAGAGCACAGCATTCAGAATCGTAAAGCGGCAACTCTGTGTGGGCGGCGCTGTTAGCAGGCTGTTAAATGACATCCCAACACAGACAGACACAGACACACACACACACACGCAAGTACATATTTATCGATTTTTCCCTAGCATGCGTGTGAAGGCAGCAACGGAAACGCAAACAGGTGAGAGATAAAAGAAGATAAAGAGAAAGAGAGAGCGGGCAAAAAAAGAAATATAATTGGAATCTTGGAAACAACACATACCCGGGACAATGCATAGCCATCGGGATTCATGGTGGGCATCAAATAAATATCGGTGCTGTTCACCAGCTGTGAGATCTCCAGGTTACGCTCATAATTCCCTAGAAGATACTGCGCCAGATAGATGAGCAACTGTCGCCCAACAGTCTCGTCTCCATGCATATTGGCAATATACTTGACGGGGGGCGTCAGTAGCGCCCGTTGGCGTGTGTTACGCGAGATTTGCAGCACGAGCAGATTACGCTCCTCCAGAGAACGACCAATGTTGTGGACACGCACTTGTTCCGGATATGCCTTCTCGAGGCGGGCAAATAAATCCTCCAGCTGCGCCTGGCTGGTGTAATGCGGCTGCAGCAAAAAGCTCTCGTCCTCCTTAATGATGTAGCCCTGGACGCCAAGTAGCAACGTCAGCGCCAGAACAAGCCTCATGCCGTGCATCATCATCATGTTTTGTGGGACAAACGTGTCTCAGCTGATTTACAGTTGAACTATTGTTGTTATTATTGTTGTTTGGATGCTGTTTAACACTGGCGTGCAAATGAAGCGATCAGCAAACTCCTCCCTCCCTCTCTTTATCACTCTTCCTCTCAGTCGTTGCCTACTCTAGATACGGCCGTATCTCTGGCCACTGTTGTGCGCCTCGACACGCTCTCGTATTCCTCTTTGGGTTGTCTGCAGCAGTTAACAGCAGCCGCGATTGTTGCCGTTGCCGTTGACTTTACCGTGCAGCAGCTGCTCTCCAAACGGTTCAGCTCAGCTTCGAAAAATGTACTGTCTGAAAATTTGCTGCGTTGATTGGCCTTAAGCCCGTGTCGTGTGTTTTGTGCCTGCGCTTCTGCTGCTGCTGCTGCTGTTGGTCGCACGCTGTCCTATTGCTGTCGACGTCGCTGCCGACGTCGCTCCAGCTACTGCTTTTGCCCGACAGAGAAGAGAAGAGCACGACGACGTGCGATAATTGTAGGGAAATTATAGAGAGCGCCGCCGCTTCACAGCTCTGCGCTTGTCTCTGCCTCGCGAGCTTTGTTGTTATTATGTGTTTATTTTATTTGTACATAAACGCGAACACACATGCATACATACACACATGTGTATGTACATACATACATATTTGTTATTGCCGCTTAGTGGAGACAACGCTGTTTGTATAATCACAAATTGATAGTTTTCGTTTCTTTTTATATTATTATTTTTTGAAAGAGACTTTCATGTATTTTGTTGTTTTTTTATCACATATTATTATCTTGTGCCGCGCGTTTGCGAAGGCGGCGTTGCCAGATGCAAGTCAGGCGCCTGCGTAAATCGGCCAAGAAAAACGAAAGAGAGCCACAACAGAATAGCAAGAGCGAGTTTGTATTGACGCCAACAGCAGCAGCACCACCACTCTCTCTGTGTGTGTCTGTCTGTGTGTGTAATTCTATCGTCATCAACTAACGTCAATGCGTACACCCACACAAAGGATACACGAAATAATCGATAATGCTCGCTCTCGGTGTGACGTCACATAAAGTCACAAATGGAATATACACGCAGCATATGTTGAGAGCGCAAACATGCAGTGGGCGACTGCAGCGTTATCAAGCCGCCTGACGCTGACGCTGCTGCTCTGCCAAACATACATACATATGCATACATACTATGTATGTATGTACGTATTGTATATATATTATGGATTTATGTGTGTATGTACATATATAAATGCTAATGGCAAAGTTTATCTGGCGATCGATTTGAGCGCACAGATTACAAACAGAACTCGCTCCAAAGCTCCATTTAGCTTTCGCAAAAGCGTCACCATTCGCAACAACAACAATGCGAATAGTAATCGACGACGATGCCGACAATATCATGACCTACATTACATACAATTTTTGGCTTGGCGAAGCAATTGCACATTGCATACCAAGAATGAATGACAAAACTTGTAATATATCTGCCGCTTACACTTACACCGAGAGATAAATCTAAAAACAGCGAGATATCTCTGATTCAAATGTTTACTTTTTTTTTTTGCAAGTAATGTGTGAGGAGCTGTGCAGTTGATACTGCTCAACTTAATGTTTATTTATTGTGGCGGGAATTAATCGTTTGGCGGGTATTCACCAGACGCATTCGTGGAGAACAAACGATCATCACGAGGCAGGTTCATAGTCGACTAGCCAGTACTCTTTTTTTCTCTGCGATAAACTAACCACTTGTTTGGAGAGAGAGTTTTGAGTTTCTAAATATACATATGTATGTATATTAATTTATGACATGTAATTTAGAATACAATTGATATGTTTCTTTTCTTGACAAATTCAGCTAATTGAAAATGATTTAAAATAAAAATGATATTCTGGATATACTTATATAAAACACATTTGTATAAGTACATAAATTTCTTATAATTAAACATTTTTAAACTGAAACTGAAATTTATAGATGAATTTGTAAGATGTCTATAGAATATGCAAGCATACCCTTCCAAGCTGAGGGTATAGTCGCCGAAGCAAACCGGTTGCATATTTTGTAATTAGTTTGAAATGACAAGAAACTGTGCTACGACTCTTTCTTTCGGTTGGAAGTACTACGATCTACCGAGAGCATTACTTATGCCACCATTACCACTTTTAAACCAGTTTCCTTTCATCGTGTACTACGTACATGCATATATGCAATTAGAGTGTGAATTGCAACATATAACACATAACGTCAATCTGACTGTCAGTCAGTCAGTAACTCAGTCAGTCAGTATAGTAACTGTGACAAGATTAGCACTTACCCGAGATTACCGTGGGCTTTATATTTATAACCCCGGTAGCCATAAAGTAGTCAGCAGAATCAAAAGGAATTCGCTGTTCAACTAGTAATCTAATCGAATAACCATTAAAAGACCCCCAAACTAACGATAACTTAGCATGTACATATGTACATACGTATGTAGATAAGTATATTTAGGAACCTATAACCACTGACTATATAACATATAGATGTGACATTTCATACATCGAAAACGGTCACGAAATTTCTTAGCGAGATACCCCAGTTCGATGCGAGATACCCCGATCGGCTCACACGAACAGCTTCCGACAAGTTCGATCTCTCAATGTGCGAGCCTATACTGAGTTAATAGCGTTAATAACTTTGCCGCACTTGATGTGGACCAATATTTTAGAAAATATGGCCAAAATTCTCAAAAATTTTCAAAAACAGCATTTTGAGCATAAAAACGAATTTAATACTGTCAATTTTGAACCATTTTTGGTCATTTTGGCATACTAACCCATTGCAAAAAGGTCAAAAACTTGAATGCAGAATTATTTTTGGATCAAAACCAATGACGCAAGTATTGAAAGACCCGAAACACAGATTTTCAGATACAGTTCTGGGCTTGTGGAGGGGTCCAAAAATAATGGTCATTATTTGGACAATCCTTGAATGCAGTTTTGTTCAATATGCCGAAACTTGGAAAAATTGGCATCAAACTTGAAAATCGGTTGACATATGACGAAGTTATGGCCAATGAAAGTTTTGAAATACCCTAAACACCGATTTTTAGATACAGTTCTGGGCTTGTACAGGGGTCCAAAAATAATGGTCTTAATTTGGACAATCTTTGAATGCAGTTTTGTTCAATATGCCGAAACTTGGAAAAATTGGCATCAAACTTGAAAATCGGTTGACATATGACGAAGTTATGGCCAATGAAAGTTTTGAAATACCCTAAACACCGATTTTTAGATACAGTTCTGGGCTTGTACAGGGGTCCAAAAATAATGGTCTTAATTTGGACAATCTTTGAATGCAGTTTTGTTCAATATGCCGAAACTTGGAAAAATTGGCATCAAACTTGAAAATCGGTTGACATATGACGAAGTTATGGCCAATGAAAGTTTTGAAATACCCTAAACACCGATTTTTAGATACAGTTCTGGGCTTGTACAGGGGTCCAAAAATAATGGTCTTAATTTGGACAATCTTTGAATGCAGTTTAGTTTGAAATGCCGAAACTTGGAAAAATTGGCATCAAACTTGAAAATCGGTTGAGATTTGACGAAGTTATGGCCCATCAAAGTTTTGAAAGACCCGAAACACCGATTTTCAGATACAATTCTGGGCTTGTACAGGGGTCCAAAAATAATGGTCTTAATTTGGACAATCTTTGAATGCAGTTTTGTTCAATATGCCGAAACTTGGAAAAATTGGCATCAAACTTGAAAATCGGTTGACATATGACGAAGTTATGGCCAATGAAAGTTTTGAAATACCCTAAACACCGATTTTTAGATACAGTTCTGGGCTTGTGGAGGGGTCAAAAATGATGGTCTTAATTTGGACAATCTTTGAATGCAGTTTTGTTCAATATGCCGAAACTTGGAAAAATTGGCATCAAACTTGAAAATCGGTTGACATATGACGAAGTTATGGCCAATGAAAGTTTTGAAATACCCTAAACACCGATTTTTAGATACAGTTCTGGGCTTGTACAGGGGTCCAAAAATAATGGTCTTAATTTGGACAATCTTTGAATGCAGTTTTGTTCAATATGCCGAAACTTGGAAAAATTGGCATCAAACTTGAAAATCGGTTGAGATTTGACGAAGTTATGGCCCATCAAAGTTTTGAAAGACCCGATACACCGATTTTCTTTATAATTCTGGACTTGTACAGGGGTCCAAAAATGATGGTCTTAATTACGACAATCTTTGAATGCAGTTTTGTTCAATATGCCGAAACTTGGAAAAAATGGCATCAAACTTGAAAATCGGTTGAGATTTGACGAAGTTATGGCCAATGAAAGTTTTGAAATACCCAAAACACCGATTTTCAGATACAGTTCTGGGCTTGTGGAGGGGTCCAAAAATGATGGTCTTAATTTGGACAAGCTTTGAATGCAGTTTTGTTCAATATGCCGAAACTTGGAAAAATTGGCATCAAACTTGAAAATCGGTTGAGATTTGACGAAGTTATGGCCCATCAAAGTTTTGAAAGACCCGATACACCGATTTTCTTTATAATTCTGGACTTGTACAGGGGTCCAAAAATGATGGTCTTAATTTCGACAATCTTTGAATGCAGTTTTGTTCAATTTGCTGAAACTTGGAAAAATTGGCATCAAACTTGAAAATCGGTTAACAGATGACGAAGTTATGGCCAATGAAAGTTTTGAAATACCCTAAACACCGATTTTTAGATACAGTTCTGGGCTTGTGGAGGGGTCAAAAATGATGGTCTTAATTTGGACAATCTTTGAATGCAGTTTTGTTCAATATGCCGAAACTTGGAAAAATTGGCATCAAACTTGAAAATCGGTTGAGATTTGACGAAGTTATGGCCCATCAAAGTTTTGAAAGACCCGATACACCGATTTTCTTTATAATTCTGGGCTTGTACAGGGGTCCAAAAATGATGGTCTTAATTACGACAATCTTTGAATGCAGTTTTGTTCAATATGCCGAAACTTGGAAAAATTGGCATCAAACTTGAAAATCGGTTGAGATTTGACGAAGTTATGGCCCATCAAAGTTTTGAAAGACCCGATACACCGATTTTCTTTATAATTCTGGACTTGTACAGGGGTCCAAAAATGATGGTCTTAATTACGACAATCTTTGAATGCAGTTTTGTTCAATTTGCTGAAACTTGGAAAAATTGGCATCAAACTTGAAAATCGGTTGACAGATGACGAAGTTATGGCCAATGAAAGTTTTGAAATACCCTAAACACCGATTTTTAGATACAGTTCTGGGCTTGTAAAGGGGTCCAAAAATAATGGTCTTAATTTGGACAATCTTTGAATGCAGTTTTGTTCAATATGCCGAAACTTGGAAAAATTGGCATCAAACTTGAAAATCGGTTGACAGATGACGAAGTTATGGCCAATGAAAGTTTTGAAATACCCGAAACACCGATTTTCAGATACAATTCTGGGCTTGTACAGGGGTCCAAAAATAATGGTCTTAATTTGGACAATCTTTGAATGCAGTTTTGTTCAATATGCCGAAACTTAGAAAAATTGGCATCAAACTTGAAAATCGGTTGACATATGACGAAGTTATGGCCAATGAAAGTTTTGAAATACCCAAAACACCGATTTTCAGATACAGTTCTGGGCTTGTGGAGGGGTCCAAAAATGATGGTCTCAATTTCGACAATCTTTGAATGCAGTTTTGTTCAATTTGCTGAAACTTGGAAAAATTGGCATCAAACTTGAAAATCGGTTGACAGATGACGAAGTTATGGCCAATGAAAGTTTTGAAATACCCTAAACACCGATTTTTAGATACAGTTCTGGGCTTGTACAGGGGTCCAAAAATAATGGTCTTAATTTGGACAATCTTTGAATGCAGTTTTGTTCAATATGCCGAAACTTGGAAAAATTGGCATCAAACTTGAAAATCGGTTGAGATTTGACGAAGTTATGGCCCATCAAAGTTTTGAAAGACCCGATACACCGATTTTCTTTATAATTCTGGACTTGTACAGGGGTCCAAAAATGATGGTCTTAATTACGACAATCTTTGAATGCAGTTTTGTTCAATATGCCGAAACTTGGAAAAATTGGCATCAAACTTGAAAATCGGTTGAGATTTGACGAAGTTATGGCCCATCAAAGTTTTGAAAGACCCGATACACCGATTTTCTTTATAATTCTGGACTTGTACAGGGGTCCAAAAATGATGGTCTTAATTACGACAATCTTTGAATGCAGTTTTGTTCAATTTGCTGAAACTTGGAAAAATTGGCATCAAACTTGAAAATCGGTTGACAGATGACGAAGTTATGGCCAATGAAAGTTTTGAAATACCCTAAACACCGATTTTTAGATACAGTTCTGGGCTTGTGGAGGGGTCAAAAATGATGGTCTTAATTTGGACAATCTTTGAATGCAGTTTTGTTCAATATGCCGAAACTTGGAAAAATTGGCATCAAACTTGAAAATCGGTTGAGATTTGACGAAGTTATGGCCCATCAAAGTTTTGAAAGACCCGATACACCGATTTTCTTTATAATTCTGGACTTGTACAGGGGTCCAAAAATGATGGTCTTAATTACGACAATCTTTGAATGCAGTTTTGTTCAATATGCCGAAACTTGGAAAAATTGGCATCAAACTTGAAAATCGGTTGAGATTTGACGAAGTTATGGCCCATCAAAGTTTTGAAAGACCCGATACACCGATTTTCTTTATAATTCTGGACTTGTACAGGGGTCCAAAAATGATGGTCTTAATTACGACAATCTTTGAATGCAGTTTTGTTCAATATGCCGAAACTTGGAAAAATTGGCATCAAACTTGAAAATCGGTTGAGATTTGACGAAGTTATGGCCAATGAAAGTTTTAAAATACCCGAAACACCGATTTTCTTTATAATTCTGGACTTGTACAGGGGTCCAAAAATGATGGTCTTAATTTCGACAATCTTTGAATGCAGTTTGGTTCAATATGCCAAAACTTGGAAAAATTGGCATCAAACTTGAAAATCGGTTGAGATTTGACGAAGTTATGGCCCATCAAAGTTTTGAAAGACCCGAAACACCGATTTTCTTTATAATTCTGGACTTGTACAGGGGTCCAAAAATGATGGTCTTAATTTCGACAATCTTTGAATGCAGTTTTGTTCAATTTGCTGAAACTTGGAAAAATTGGCATCAAACTTGAAAATCGGTTGACAGATGACGAAGTTATGGCCAATGAAAGTTTTAAAATACCCGAAACACCGATTTTCAGATACAATTCTGGGCTTGTAAAGGGGTCCAAAAATAATGGTCTTAATTTGGACAATCTTTGAATGCAGTTTCGTTCAATATGCCGAAACTTGGAAAAATTGGCATCAAACTTGAAAATCGGTTGAGATTTGACGAAGTTATGGCCAATGAAAGTTTTGAAAGACCCGAAACACCGATTTTCCTTATAATTCTGGACTTGTACAGGGGTCCAAAAATGATGGTCTTAATTTCGACAATCTTTGAATGCAGTTTTGTTCAATTTGCTGAAACTTGGAAAAATTGGCATCAAACTTGAAAATCGGTTGAGATTTGACGAAGTTATGGCCCATCAAAGTTTTGAAAGACCCGAAACACCGATTTTCTTTATAATTCTGGACTTGTACAGGGGTCCAAAAATGATGGTCTTAATTTCGACAATCTTTGAATGCAGTTTTGTTCAATTTGCTGAAACTTGGAAAAATTGGCATCAAACTTGAAAATCGGTTGACAGATGACGAAGTTATGGCCAATGAAAGTATTGAAATACCCTAAACACCGATTTTTAGATACAGTTCTGGGCTTGTGGAGGGGTCAAAAATGATGGTCTTAATTTGGACAATCTTTGAATGCAGTTTTGTTCAATATGCCGAAACTTGGAAAAATTGGCATCAAACTTGAAAATCGGTTGAGATTTGACGAAGTTATGGCCCATCAAAGTTTTGAAAGGCCCGATACACCGATTTTCTTTATAATTCTGGACTTGTACAGGGGTCCAAAAATGATGGTCTTAATTACGACAATCTTTGAATGCAGTTTTGTTCAATATGCCGAAACTTGGAAAAATTGGCATCAAACTTGAAAATCGGTTGAGATTTGACGAAGTTATGGCCCATCAAAGTTTTGAAAGACCCGAAACACCGATTTTCTTTATAATTCTGGACTTGTACAGGGGTCCAAAAATGATGGTCTTAATTTCGACAATCTTTGAATGCAGTTTGGTTCAATATGCCAAAACTTGGAAAAATTGGCATCAAACTTGAAAATCGGTTGAGATATGACGAAGTTATGGCCAATGAAAGTTTTGAAATACCCGAAACACCGATTTTCTTTATAATTCTGGACTTGTACAGGGGTCCAAAAATGATGGTCTTAATTTCGACAATCTTTGAATGCAGTTTGGTTCAATATGCCAAAACTTGGAAAAATTGGCATCAAACTTGAAAATCGGTTGAGATATGACGAAGTTATGGCCAATGAAAGTTTTGAAATACCCGAAACACCGATTTTCTTTATAATTCTGGACTTGTACAGGGGTCCAAAAATGATGGTCTTAATTTCGACAATCTTTGAATGCAGTTTGGTTCAATATGCCAAAACTTGGAAAAATTGGCATCAAACTTGAAAATCGGTTGAGATTTGACGAAGTTATGGCCCATCAAAGTTTTGAAAGACCCGAAACACCGATTTTCCTTATAATTCTGGACTTGTACAGGGATCCAAAAATGATGGTCTTAATTTCGACAATCTTTGAATGCAGTTTGGTTCAATATGCCAAAACTTGGAAAAATTGGCATCAAACTTGAAAATCGGTTGACAGATGACGAAGTTATGGCCAATGAAAGTATTGAAATACCCTAAACACCGATTTTTAGATACAGTTCTGGGCTTGTGGAGGGGTCAAAAATGATGGTCTTAATTTGGACAATCTTTGAATGCAGTTTTGTTCAATATGCCGAAACTTGGAAAAATTGGCATCAAACTTGAAAATCGGTTGAGATTTGACGAAGTTATGGCCCATCAAAGTTTTGAAAGACCCGATACACCGATTTTCTTTATAATTCTGGACTTGTACAGGGGTCCAAAAATGATGGTCTTAATTACGACAATCTTTGAATGCAGTTTTGTTCAATATGCCGAAACTTGGAAAAATTGGCATCAAACTTGAAAATCGGTTGAGATTTGACGAAGTTATGGCCCATCAAAGTTTTGAAAGACCCGAAACACCGATTTTCTTTATAATTCTGGACTTGTACAGGGGTCCAAAAATGATGGTCTTAATTTCGACAATCTTTGAATGCAGTTTGGTTCAATATGCCAAAACTTGGAAAAATTGGCATCAAACTTGAAAATCGGTTGAGATATGACGAAGTTATGGCCAATGAAAGTTTTGAAATACCCGAAACACCGATTTTCTTTATAATTCTGGACTTGTACAGGGGTCCAAAAATGATGGTCTTAATTTCGACAATCTTTGAATGCAGTTTGGTTCAATATGCCAAAACTTGGAAAAATTGGCATCAAACTTGAAAATCGGTTGAGGTATGACGAAGTTATGGCCAATGAAAGTTTTGAAATACCCGAAACACCGATTTTCTTTATAATTTTGGACTTGTACAGGGGTCCAAAAATGATGGTCTTAATTTCGACAATCTTTGAATGCAGTTTGGTTCAATATGCCAAAACTTGGAAAAATTGGCATCAAACTTGAAAATCGGTTGAGATTTGACGAAGTTATGGCCCATCAAAGTTTTGAAAGACCCGAAACACCGATTTTCTTTATAATTCTGGACTTGTACAGGGGTCCAAAAATAATGGTCTTAATTTGGACAATCTTTGAATGCAGTTTTGTTCAATATGCCGAAACTTGGAAAAATTGGCATCAAACTTGAAAATCGGTTGAGATTTGACGAAGTTATGGCCCATCAAAGTTTTGAAAGACCCGAAACACCGATTTTCTTTATAATTCTGGACTTGTACAGGGGTCCAAAAATGATGGTCTTAATTTCGACAATCTTTGAATGCAGTTTTGTTCAATTTGCTGAAACTTGGAAAAATTGGCATCAAACTTGAAAATCGGTTGACAGATGACGAAGTTATGGCCAATGAAAGTTTTGAAATACCCTAAACACCGATTTTTAGATACAGTTCTGGGCTTGTGGAGGGGTCAAAAATGATGGTCTTAATTTGGACAATCTTTGAATGCAGTTTTGTTCAATATGCCGAAACTTGGAAAAATTGGCATCAAACTTGAAAATCGGTTGAGATTTGACGAAGTTATGGCAAATGGAAATTTTGAAAGTCCCGAAACAACAAAAGAACTATTTTATATAATTTTCCACTATTTTGGCTATATTTTCTAACATACTGGGCCAAATTAGCTCTGGTAAAGGTTTTTATACCTATGTTGATACCAGAAATCAATTCGGCTCAAAAAATTTGTATTAAAATATTTTCGAATTTTATCGACTTTTTAGCATGGTATGGAAAAATGGTCAATAGAAATTGAAATTTTAAAAACTTGCTTAAGCTTGAAACTTGAATGCAGAATAGTTTTTGGATCAAATTCATTGACGAAAGTGCAAAAATTTTGAATATCGAATGATTTTTCGCAAAGTTATGGCTATTGAAAGGTCAAACTCTCGTTAAAAGTGCGTATTGAGAGCCTCTCATAGCTGAGTGAATTTATATTGTATTCTTAGGGAAAAACTTTATAGAAAGTCATCTGCGCAAACAAGAAGATTTTAAGATATGAAAATTTATGAAAAACCCAGATGATCTTAACTTTTTTTTTTAAACTTTCGAATCAGTTCAAGTTCATCACCCTCATTTATAGTTCTTTTTCGAAGAGAACAGAGTAATCTGATAAAGTATGCGCTCTAGGTTATTTCAAAAATTTGTGCTGCTGATAAAAAAAATTGCATACATAAGTGTGTACATATGTTTTGTGTATGTGATTTTAAATACTTAACTATTAACTCAGTATAGGTTCGCACATTGAGAAATCGAACTTGTCGGAAGCTGTTCGTGTGAGCCGATCGGGGTATCTCGCATCGAACTGGGGTATCTCGCTAAGAAATTTCGTGACCGTTTTCGATGTACATATATGTTATATGGTCAGTGCTATAACAGTGCTGAAGATGACCTCTAACCCAAGAAATCAAATCTATGCGTATTATGTGTGAGTAATATTGGCAATCCTCTAAAGATATTCTGTTCTATTTTTCAACACAAACCGATAATATATTTTAAACCACAATGAATAATATATTTACACTTAGAGAAACGACTGATGAACTCGAAGAATAAAGGAAATAAAATTTATGAAAGAACAATATAAAGAATTCTTCTTATTGAGAATAATACTTTTATTCAAGAATATCTCTTATATGTAAAAGAATAGACCATAACTTTTCTTCGGTAATTTAATATTTTGTCTGATGAAAATCGCATAGTTAAAATATTGATAGCAAATTTAGATACCAACATTAGTTTAATAAAAAATATGCGATAATTTTTTTAAATTAACATATGTATATATGTATATCGATATACAAATATACAACTATTTAAGGCATTTTTAGGCTGGACTGGATCGCCACAGAGTTTTTCCGTAATATTTCTAGGTTCCGTTGATAATCTCTTTAAAAACAAAATTCTCCTAAGAATGTTTTATATTTGTGAGATGCAGATACTAATTAAGAAATCGTGAGTTGTTGACCCAAAACAAGCCAGTAAACTGGGCCAATACAATTTCCCTCTAACTCTCTCTCTCTCTCTCTCTCTCTCTCTATCACTCACTATCTGTGTATGGATCTCTTTTTCTCTCTCACTCACTCTCTCACTCTCTCCCTCTCTTGTTACCTGTTTCTCTCTCTTCTTTGCTTTGCTGTAGTTCACATACAATACAATTGTGAAAGGGACTGGGGTTGGGAATGCTTTAAATATAATATAGATCGAAACTAAAGCAACGGGGCGCGACAGCTGTTGCTGGCAACATAATGGCCACAAAGGTTCAAGCCACGATATGAATCAGTTAACAATCGAGCAATAACGGGTACTCTATATGTACATACATACATTCATACAGACATATAGTTAGCAAATATTATAATATCTGAAAATGATATCATATGGAACCGTGACTCACCTTGGCAACGGCAAATCCATCCGGATTCGCGCTGGGTAGAAAATGTATCTCGGTTGTGTTGAGGAGCTGCTGAACCTGCGGATCGGTCTCATAGTTGCTGGCCAAGTACTCGGCCAGATAGAGTATCATTTGGCGACCTACGGTTTCGTCGCCTTGAATGTTCGCCACCAACTTGACCATGGGACGCAACAGATCACCAACTTGACCGTCCGGCGGAGGCGCGTTTAAGGCCAGCACCTGCATGGGACGACCCTGAATCGTTTGGCCAATGCTATAGGATTGGGCCAGCGCGGGATAGTCCTTGCTGAGGCGATCAAAAAGCTGACCAATCTCCTCATTGCTCAGATAATGCGCAGCATCCAGGAAACTCTCTGTTTGAGCAATGACTTGGACTTTGGCAAGCGTAGGCGGCGTAGTTGTAGTGGTGGTGTTGGTGGTAGCAGTGGCATTGGCATTGGCATTGGCAGTGATGATCGTATCCGGCGAGGGTCGTGGATTGGCTGCCGACAGATGGCATAGCAAGCCGACAGCAAACAGCACTACGTAAGCGCAGGCGTACATTTCGCGACGCGACACGTAAGCGCCGCGGCAAGGGTTGGCAACACGGATCGGTATCGATATCGGTATCGAACTTATTAGATATATATGTATATGTATATCATGCACTTGTTGCACCACAATAACAACCTACGACAGCTGAAATGCGGTCACTTTCTTTCGATTTGGATGTGGATTTGTGCCAGGCAGGCAGCTATATACTGGCAAAACCTGCTTTCTTTTACTTTTGCACTTCCACTTTGAAATAGGCGACTTCTATTGGCTTTGTTGTTGTTGATGATGATGACGTGCACTCAAGAGTCGCTGTCGCTATATACTTACCTTAAAGACACTCTCACAATAGCACTAGCACAAACACTGCACTAATTTCACTGAGACTGTGGCACTTTTCACTATTGATCGCATTAACGTGAACAATACTCAAGAAAAACAAAATAATATAAAATATGCATTAAAGCATATCAAATAAATAAATAATTTGTATATAATTCGCTGAACTATAAACCAACCGCGACGTCGAGTTGAGTTTAGTTGTGGGACAATTGTTTGGGATTGGTATCGATATGTGCTATCGATATCGCGACAGTCGTCGTGACGACCGTTATGCGTTTCATCGTTTATGTGTTTGCGATTGGCGCGAAATGGAAAGACATTTGAATTTGGTTTTGGTAAGTTTAATGTGCTTCTTTTATTGGTTGCTTACATCATTTAATAACAACATATATGTATATATATAAAAAAGGAAAACAAAATAGATTGATTTCGCCTATCATTACAATACAAATGATAGACTCAATAGATTCAATATTAAAATGAGTATATATCAAAAATTAGTATAATATACATACATAGTTTATGTTAAGGCAAACTTTTAACAAAGTGCATTCATATTCATTCTCTCTTTTCAAATGGTATTCAGACATTTTGGATTTGCAGTATAAAGTAATTAGAGTTTAGGATCAAGTTGCTTACTATACATATATCGAGATATATATGTATATCGTTTATAGTATATACTTATATGGGGTGTTTCTTATTTGCAGTACAAAAGGTTTGGTGTTGGTTCCAATATATGTGTATGGATATTCATACATTCAGCTCACATACCAATAGTTGCCCAACCAATATATTGTTTCTTTCTTTTCCAGGAATTAACCACTGTTTGACACGATTTCAATTGAAACTCACGATTGTACGATTGCAGTTATGCACAATGTCTTGCAACAGGTTTCCCATCACTCGTTACGAATTTCACCTCCTCCGCCACCCGCAACATTTCCTCGTAGCCAGGCAATCAGTATCGACCTAGCAAGTAATGAAACTATAATCCAGTGCGTATAACTATTATGGTGTTGGGGCTGATGTTGGTGTTGGTGTTGGTGGTAAAGTCCTAGCGTGCAAAATCAATAAAATGAATCCGAACATTTTAATATTTGACTACTATCGCTATGCGAATCCTGGCCTGCATCACTGCTCCTGGCTGGCTTGCAATTGTTCCCGCTTGTGGCGCTGCTGGCTGCTGGCAATGCGCTTCTTCAGCATCTGGAATGTTTGCTGCATGCTGCTCATTTGGAAGCGTATGGAGGTGCTAACATCCCGTTGCAGCTGCTGCACCTCCTGCAGGTCCTTGCGTAGATTCTGATACTCGTTCTTCACCTCCGTCATGGACTCGAGCAGCTCCAGCACCTCCATCTCATCCATTTGCTCCATGGTTGTTTGATCCAAGCTGCGCTCCACAGCGTGCAGCTTGTGCGCCATCGTATACAGCTGTGACCCCGCACTGGCCACCTAATCAACCAAGTGACCAATAATAATAATAATAATGTTATTATATACATTGCGAGGGAAACCAACGCCGACTTACCGATTTTTCCAAGGCGCTTATGTCCTGGTAACCCGACATCTCCATCTTGGTTCAGTGCAATTGGAGTGGCATGCTTCTGTGTGCCTGACAACAATTATTATTATTAACTGACCTCTGACCCTCTGCCGAGGCCGTCGTTGACGTTGACGTGGTCGTTGTCGTTGTCGTTGTTGTCGTCACACGTTGCCTACTTTTTGGCACTGTCTGCGAATTTGAAACTCTCTATCGTCCATGCGCCGAGGCGAGGCGAAGCACGCAATGTAAGCGAGTCCTGTGGTTCGCTCGGCTATTTATATACCCATTGCCACGAACACACACACACACACGCACACAGACACAAACACATACAGATACACACACAAACGCACTCGTTACTGACGCTTAGCTCTTCCGCTTTCGCCAGCTAACAAAAATGGGCGAAGGCGAAAGCTTAGCAGCCGCCGCGACCTATTGAATGTCAAAACAAAAATGGTGAATTCCTAAATGTGCCGCCAATCGAATACTCTATCTTTTTTATACACAATAATATTGATTATAAATTGAATAGCTTCAATATTTCTGTTTTGTGTCCATCCTTTTTAGCGCAAGTTAAGAATCTCGTTTGGCAACACTGCTGTCAATGTTGCCATTGTAGAATTAGTAACTGCAACTGCGATCTATTTTATATTTGAATCGTTACCATGAGTACCATGCCAGTGCGATCGTTACAAATTGGCACTATTACCAATTGTGAGCATAGTCTGTGTATCTGCCTATTATTGCAGAGTATGCTAGTTCCAGACTCACCACCAACATATACATATGTAGCTTTCTATTACACACATACAAGCACACATTCACGTAGTGAGACATATATACACATATATGTATGTACATATGAATTTGCCAGTAGGGAAAGTATTTTAATTACGAGCATGATTAGGTAAACACGCTGGACCAGGAAGCGGAAGTCAACTTTGCGCTTTGTTTGTTCTGTGAAAGAATATCGTATGTATTTTGAGAGCTTAGCTATTTTGCTTTCGCACTAGGCACAGTATAAATATTAAAGTGAAAGATTTAATCGCAATCGATATTAAAAGCAAGCGTTATAACAATTGCCATAGATAATTGTTGATTATATTTTTTCTATTCAAAAAGTATCGCTGTCTGATAAGGATGAATTTCCAAGAATAAGTGATCAGGGAAAGCAGCATCAAATATAAAAAAAAGTTGCATTAAACATTGCAAAAGATGAAAAATAAATGTTTATTTTTAATTTGAAAGTAACGCTTCAGAGAGTTGACACGGTGGTGGGAATTTCCGGTTGCGGGGATGGAATGTAATGGCTGTTTCTACTTTATTAAAGATATTGTCCGATGATGACTGTCAATAATTTTGTTAAATATATATTCTGAAAGCAACTGCAGCTACTCTACAGCAAACATTTGCCTAAATAGACTCATGAATAGCCAAAATAAAAAATCCATCTGACTGATCCCATCTGGTTGACCAGCAGCTTCTTCACGAGCAATAAAAAATATAATAAGATTAAATGCATGCCGTTAATACTCATATACCAGACACAGACATTCCGTTTTCTTACAAACGTTAAATATAAATTAAACTCAATTCAAAATGAATTCGTTACGATAATAGATTTTGGGCTATCGTATGCTACAGCATCGATAGTGGCGACGAGCAGCACTGCGTACTATCGATAGACGTGTATCGGTTGTTTTGCCAGCTCTAGTTCCATCCGCAACTTTGGAAATAAATATTATAAAAGTTTTCGTAAATGTTAAATTGGCAGCAGTGCTTATGTTGCTCAACTGAATTGAATGATAACACTACGAAATGATTTGTCGTCTATGCCTAAACACACTAGACGAGGCGAATGCCGTGCTGCTCTTCGCTGCCGCCAACGACAACGACGAGACCAACAACGACAACAACAGGACAATACCGGAGAACTACTTGGTGCAATTGATATCAACCCACTTGTATCTGTGTGTAAGTTTAGCTAATATACAACTACCTATCAAATCTCCCGCCTAACTCCCATCTCGTGTAGCTGTCTCGCGACGATGCCATATCCACTGCCATTTGCAGTGACTGCTGCGTGCAATTGGAGAGTTTCCACAACTTTTGGAATCTGGTCGAACTGAAGCAGACGACGCTGTGTAGTCAGTTCCTGGCCATTGATTGCGATGTCAACTGGACGGAAGAGGGGGACCTCGAGCAGCCCCTCCAGCTCCCAGTCGAGTTTAACGAATTTAAGCAGGAGCAACCAGATGATACTTATCCGAATGCGGAGCCGGACAATGATCTTGACCAGGAGCTGGAGGCATGTGAGGATGAGGGCAGGACGATGGCGGTTCACAAGTTTCCCTGCATGTTCTGCGAGAAATCATTCAAGATGCGACGCTATCTGGAGGAGCATGTGGCCACCCATACCGGAGATCGGCCCATTGCCTGTGCCTACTGCAATACGGCATTCCGTTGCCGCTCCAACATGTACACCCATGTCAAGACCAAGCACACCACACAGTGGCAAAAGGCTCGTGCCGAACGTGAGACCGCCAAGATCAACAACAACAATAACAACAACAACAACAACACACAAATCCAAAGAAGCGTCAACGGAGACAGTGACAAGTTCATGGAGGCCAAGCAACTGGAGGCTGTCCAACAACAGTTATCGCCGCCACCACCACCACCACCAACAGCAGCAGTAGCAGCATCAGTTTCATGTACAGTTCCTGATCCTGCTCCCAGCATGCTCAGCATTAAAAGCGAACCCATGGAGGCCATAAATCTGAGCGTGGCGAAGGCGTGCCTGACGCCAGTGAAGCGTGTAACCCGCGCCAGTCGTCGCAAGACGCATTCACCCAAGAAGCTTCAACACACTGGACGCACCACCATCAGTGATGACAGCAGCCAGGATGAGCTGGACATGCTGCCGAAAAACCTGAAGACCGAAGCGGAGCTACAGACCTCCAAAGAGAACGAGCTGATGCTTGCCAACTACAATGCGGTGAAGCTGTTCACGGCCATGGCGGCGGTCACCACCAGCAGCTCCACCACCATCTCCTCCAACAGCAGGTGTGTTGTGGCTTCATCCGTCACTTGATCCACTAAAGAATCAATCGTTTTATTGTTGAATTTTTTCTTGTTTTGCAGCCCCCTGCCCCTGGCTATCCCCGTGTCCATTGCGGGCGCATCCGTGCCAGAGTCCTACACTTGTAGCATCTGTGGTCAGCAGCTGCGCAATCAGCGGGCGCTCAACAATCACCTGCACAACAAGCACTCCACCAGCAACATCACCAGCACTGCCGCCTCCACCTTCACCTCCTCCGTTTCCCCACTCGCCTCCGCCTCCGTTGCCGCCATGGCCATGCCCAACTGCAGCCACTGTGGTGAGCCAACAAGTAGTGGTGGACGTAGCCATCGCTGCCTGAACCTGAACAAAGCCAAATATGCCTGTGATGTGTGCGGAAAGAGCTTCAAAATGAAGCGTTACCTGGAGGTAAACTATAACTAATCTCTCTTTCTGTTTCTTTCGGAGAATCAAATGATTGGCTGTGGGTTTTGTTGCAGGAACACTTTGCCACGCATACGGGTGTGAAGCTGCACACCTGCGCCTTCTGCCCCACCGAATTCCGCTCCAAGTCCAACATGTATCATCACACCAAGCGCAAACACAAACTCGAATGGGAGCGATCGCGTGCCAGCAGGAATGCAGCCAAGGCAGGATCAACTGCGGCAGGAGTGGCAGCCATTGGTGGATCAGCAAACGTCGATCAGCAGTAGTAACCAGAGGAACCAAATGCAAATTGCTAGGATTACAACAAGGATGCAACCATTTCTAATGAAGCACAGTTACTTTTTAGCATGTACTTAGTCAGACATCGTCTCCAACCAACTCCTCCTCCAACCCAACCCACTCTCCTTCAAACACATACTTCTACTATATAGACCAGGATGTACTGTGTTAATCCTGGCTACTGTTGTACATTTGAATTTATGCCCGCTCTCCGTTATGCCTTCTCTTCTACACCTACTAATCTGAATATCTATCTCACTCTCTCTCTCTCTCTCTCTCTCTCTGTCAATCTCAATCTCAGATATATGTATAAGAAGTTCAGGCATTATTTGGTTGAGTTGAAAAAAAAACTGAATATGTTGTAAAAATAATCATTACATTTAATAGCATCCAACATTTGTAAATTATTTACACATTTTTTTTTTTAAATTTTTGTTATTTACCAGACATTGCAAATAATCATTATATAATATAAAAAGTGAAAAAATTCATATGAATTCGGAATTGATTTTTAATCAACAATTCCTTTCAATAATTTCAATTGCAATATCTGATATTTAAACAAATGAATAAGTTCGATTGAATCCCAGTTTACAACAAAATTCAATAAATGAAGAATTCAATTAAATCCAGTTTACTTACAGCTTTATTTGTTTTTATGTTTTTTTTTTCTTTTTCATGCATATACATACATACATACACACCTAATATATACATATGCAATAATATATAAGTATATATATAGATATATATATATATATAACTAAAGTATGAGAAAGTTTGAAATCGCGGAGATACCTCTAGTAATAGCAATGAAAAAATGTATGAAGATATTAAACACAAATGTTCCATATAAGCAACTCTCTCTCTCTCTCTCTCTTTCACTCACATATACATACACACTATCTTATTCTCTCTCTCTCTCTCTCTGTCTCTCTAACTATCTGTCTCTTTCACTCATACACCAGTCATACTCTTGCATTCGCTCTCACTCTGCTTGTGCTGCCTTTAGCTTTAACCTTTCCTCTCTATGGCTCTCCATCTTTCATCTTCTGCTCTCAGATTCATATGAAATCCTTGGCTGGATTGCGAGGCCACGCCCACGCCCACTGAGATTAGTGCTGGAAGTCTAGGATCCCGGATCTCACTTCCTGGTGCTTGGCACTGAGAACACAAACGAGAGGCAACCGAAGCGTAGCAAGGTGCCATGTGCCAGCACAGCGGATCCTTCCCAGGCACCCGCCACCATGGGCACAGCTCCATCAACTTGGCAACGGCAGGCGGGTTTCAACATGGGCGCCAATCTGGAAGACATCAAAGGAACACACAATTTTAGTTAGCTATCTTAAGAAGAAGAGCTCTCCCCGAAAAGATAGGAGGAAAACCTCTTCGAGAAAAGAAGGCAGACCTCTCCCAGAAAAGGATAGAGGAAGACTTCTTCAAAAGTAGGAAAGAATATCTGTATCACAAAATGAGAGAGGAAATGACTGGAGAAGGAACTGTTCCAGAAAACGATAGAGAAATACTTGTCCTAAAGAAAAGGGAAGAGTAAAAGGTCCTCCCCCAACCCATAAAAAGGTCACCCATAAAAGAAGAGAGACTGCCTTACCTATGCTGCGACTCGTCCTTCACAATATACTGTCGCTGTATGTTTCGGCGCTTGTCCAGCAGCTCATCGACGCGCTTCTTCAGCTCGGCATCATCCGGTCGCATCCGTTTGGCAGCGGGGGGAGCCGTATGCTCGGTAACATCGCAGAGGTAGAGCTGCCCATTGACCTCTGTGCCGTACTCGGAGTAGTTGATGAGCTCATAGGATTTGGTGAACTCATCGTAGAAGATGATTGCGTGCTGGGGCGAGATGCGGGCACAGTAACCAATTGCCGACAGATCCACCGTCTCCATTTGGGCGAGTGTCGTCGATGGTGTATAGTGACCGCCATAGCCGATGTAGAGAGTGCGGTAGCGCATAAAAATCGACTGATCCAGGGTGAGTGTGGTGAACCAGCGACTATCCTCGAGCATATCCCCCAACGGTGTCAGCACCGCCCTAGAACGCACCTTGCACTGCAACAGCTTCAGCTCGAGCCGGCAGGCCATCTCATAGGCCTTCTCGGTGTCGGAGCGCGAGCGAGGCACATAGTTCTCGGCGGCGGCATCGGCGGCCGCAATAGCAGCGGCGGTGGCCAGCGCTGGATGTAGCGCCATCATGGGATCCTCGTCCGCTTCGTTGCCATTCTTTTGGGCAAGTATCGACGACGTTTCGCTTGTGAACAATAACGAGAAACGTTGCATATCCTCAGGCGCCAGGTCACCCTGAAGCGCACTACTCCCAGAAGCAGGTCCCGCACCGACACTGGTGCCAGCATTGAGCTGACGTAACCGTCGCGCAGCTGTGCGATTTTTGTACTGCGTGACAATCTCGGGATGCTCGAGGATTAGCTGCTGGAGACGCTGATGGGCCAGCTTCTTGATCAGATCCACATCCAGATGGCAGAGATCGGCATCAATGATGGCCTTGGATGACTTGCAGTCCTCGTCATCCTCCTCGAAGCTAAGATCCATGTTAGTCACCGGCCCGCTGCAGTTGCTCGGCTTGTTGTCCACATCCAGCGGCTGTTCATTGCCCATCTTATGACCCTCGGTGGCATCAGTGGTGGTGGTGGTGGTGGTGCTGGCAGGCTCCGCTTTCTCCGGCAGTGTGGGTGTGGTGCCGCTGGCCGTCTCGGAGACTGTGTCGCCATTGTTTTGGTCGTGGCTGTTGTTGTCATTGCCATTGCTGGGCTGCTCCATGTCGCAGTCGCTATTGTCGAGATCTAGCTCGTTCCCGCCGAGATCCCGTTGGATTTCGCGGAATTTGGCGTGTGCACTGCGTAACGCCTCCAGATCCTTGACCAAGGACTCCGTGACACTCTCCCGGGAGATGTCCTCAACGGAAGTCGGCGGCTGAGTGCGACGCTTCACACGGTCATAGCGCAAGGTCTGGCGCATGGATGGCAGCAATGCTGGCGGATGATCATAGTGGTAACGCACCATGGCGGGCACCTCGATGTGGGCGCGGGCGGGCATGAGCATCTTCGAGCGGAAGGGCGGATTTTTGGTGTGCACCCGTCGGAAGAACTCCATCTTGACACTCTCGTAATCCAGCGGCTGACTGAAGCGACTCCACAGACGCACACGTTCCGTGGCCGAGATGCTTGTAGTCATATTGGCATCCTGCACACAAAGACATATCACATATAGATGTATTCTATGAGGTTGAATTGGGTGGAACTTACTATGAAATTCTCCACGTGATTGGGACACATCCAGAGACCGACGGGCAGCGCTGTCAGCGGTGGATCCAGGCAATCCTGGTGGAAGTAGAGCGGACAGTAGTCACAGGATATGAGCGGTGCCCGCTTGCAGCTGCGTGAGCAATAGAAGCACGTCTTCGCCGGCAGCGGCACCAATCCCTGCGAGTCCAGCTCAAAGGGCTTCGAGTTGCGCCTCTGGCTGGCGGGTTGACGACGATTTCCGTTCCCGCTGCTCGGCTGCTGTACGGGCTGCACCTTGCCGTTGCCGGGGAACTGTGTGTGCAGCTGCAGCTCCGGTGGCAACCCAAACTGCTTGGGATTCATCATGGAGGCGGCTCGTATAATATTATCCAGCGGTGTTGGCTTGCGGTTCCCATCGAAGAAACGCTGAATGGCCGGTGACATCTTCGAGAGCAGGTTCTCGGTGCTGTTGCGCTCACTGTTCCGGCGCTTACGTAAGTTCCTGATCTTGAGCGGAATGGACTCCAGTTCACTGGAGGATGGAGTATTGGCGCGAGAACCACTGCCCGACGACGGCACACGCTCCACGGAGCTGGCCTTGGACGAGGACGGCGGCTGCGCTATCTTGGCCATGAGACAGCTGTGGCACAACCATTGACCAATGGGTATATCCTCCTCGCTCAGCGGCGGATCACTGCATAAATTGAAAATATTAGCCCAAAATATGGACATTCATCATGGGCACATTCACATCTACTCACTGGCATTGCAAGTGGAAGCTGGAGGGGCATCGATCACAGCAAAGCAAATTGCCGCCTTCCTCGCAGGCATCGCACAAATCATGGTTATGTCCACGGCCGGGACGTCTGTAATATGGATGCTTGGTGTTGGCACTGCGCTGTACCAGCCTTCCAGTGTCATCCTCGTTCGGCGGTGGCTTGATCAGCAAATTGATTTGCTGGAATACGAATGCAATATTGGAATGTAAGTGGAATTGGAATCGGATATATGGAAAAATAGTGTTTCGGCATCTCAATGGAATTGCGTGAGATATGCTATAGCAATGTGAAAGTTTTTCAAAGATTACTTACATCCATTATGCTAAGCGAACCACTTTGGTCCTGGTCGCCTTTCGACATAATTGGTTGCTTTTTTTTCCGTTTCGGTTTTCGTTAACAAAATTTCCTATCTTGGACGAGAGTTGAAACCAAACCAATTGGCAATGCAGTGTTGTATTTTCACCCAGTTATATTGTTGACGTTATATCGATTGGCACTATCGCGTTGGCATGCGCTTGGCCAGCCAAATGTCGCTTTGGCTTATCGATTACATCTATAAGAATATATAAATTTGTTTATATTTTTATATGTAGTGATTGCAAATGTGTGGAAATTCTATTGTATTTTCAAGAAAATCGTTTTCCTAACTATTTGTCTTAAATTAAAGCTCATATTTACAAAAAATTATCGATATTTACATGTAGGTTGGCAACTCTATAATCGATATGGTTTAGTCAACACAAAATAAACTATTGACACTGCGTAGATCGTATAAATAAATACATAGCTTGTGTGGGAGTTGCGCTGGTACCAACATCTACAACTCCAATTATGTTCTCAATCTTTGGCAAACGAAAACCAGCGGAAACCCCCACCGAGGAAGCTATCCAAGGCCCAACTGACGAACCCAAGCACAACAGCGGCGATGATTTCATATTTGTGGAACGCAAAACTGACGCAGATGCCATAACAAAGCCCGCCGCTGGTGGCATGGTATATCCTCCCATGCCACAGTCCATCTACGGTCCCATGGCACCATATCCGCCGCCACTTGGCATTAAGCCGCCAGCCATGGGTGGTGGCGGTGGACCAAACTTAAATACGCCCATCAACTATCTACAGGACATTCCCTTCGAGCTGTCACCCCAACTGCAGACCGCGGATCGTTTCAATGGCGCCCAGACTCAAATTGATGGTATTCTGGCATTCATGACGCGACAAATGTCAGTGGATGCCCTAGAAGAGGACTACACATTCACCCTAGAGCGTTCAGTGCAAAACGATTGTTACTAAGGAGGGGAGTCCCCAATCCTGCATCCACCACAGATCGAACGAACAACTATAACAAGATTAGTTGGCATATTTTGCGATTTACCAGTTGATTGTGTATTATGTTTAAGAACAGTATAAGAATATGTTATATATATATAGTACATATATGAAGCACTAAAACCGATGTTATTTTTTATTTTGAATTCCGAAAAAATTTTCGAAAATTCGAGAACGTTATTTTGAAAACCCGAAAGCAGCACTTTCTGTTTCTTAAAGTACGAATAGTAATATATTATATACATATATTTTTATATCAATTATCACAATAGTGAAAATCGATTAGTTATCTCATACTCACATTGAAAATTATTTTTTGAAAAATTAAGTTTAAAATTTTTGTGATCTCTGTAGGCTTTGCAAAGTTTACACGGTAACTGAGAACAGACTGTGTTGTCAGTATTCAATTCAAAGTTGTCCAGTAAACAACAAATCGTCAGCTCTCAAAAAAATATAATATACATATATTTTTTAAAAAAAATTCGAAAGAAATTCCAAGTGAAAATAATTTTTATAGAAATTCCCATAGGCAACAAAAAAATTCGTAGTTCTCCAAAAAAACATAATTTTTTGAGGAAAGTTTCAAAAAATATCGTTAGAAAAACCAAGTGAAAGAAATTTTTCTAGAAACTCTTTAAAAACTCAGTTCTCAAAAAAAATATATATATTTTTGAAAAAATTTGCAAAAATATCGTTAGAAATTCGAAGTGAAAGAAATTTGTCTTGGACGCAAACATGGCGAGCTCAAATGTCTCCGACTGGGAGGAACCACTGCAGACATCCTCAGCGGAGGAGGTGGAAGAGGAGGATCCCGACTACTGCAGCCCGGAGAATCGCAAGAAACGCCAGGAGCTGGACACCGCCAAGCTGCAATCCTATGTGGATCGGATGGCCTATCAACCGGGAACACCCCCAAAGTTCCGACCCTACGATGTGGCGCTGGCGAAACCAAAGCGTTTCCAGCTGGCGGATAACTATGTGCAGTTCAAGGAGTTCTATGAGCCCGTGATGCGTGGCATTCGCCTGAGGCGAGAGTTGAACCAGAACAATGCCATCACCACAGAGTAAGTTCATCCTCGTCCCAATCGAATGCCGACAGGATTATTATATGTGTGTATTGCGTAGGCAACTGGAGGAACTAATGAGGAACAGCAGGAACAACAAGCAGCAGGTGCGTTCCAAGGAGGATCTGTTTAAGCGCAAGCAGGAGCTCTACTACAGCATGCTGACCAAGTTGGAGCGCCAGTGTCGCATCCAATTCCTCAATGTGCTGATGAAGAATTTTGCCAAGTTCGTTGCCCACTTGGCCACCTCAATGCGCATTCCGCCCAAGCTCGTCGATCCGTATGCGCGCATGCAGCGCGGCATCTTCTGCAACATACTGCTGGCCATCGGTGTCCAGCCCACCACCCAATCCGTCATCTACTATAACAGTCGGAATGCCGTCGAGTACCAGGTGTGCCATCGTCTGGCGCATGCGTTCCTCAGTCTCATCATCAAGGGGTTGGACACGGCGGCAGCACGATCCACACTGTCTGCCGAATCGGAGGACTCAGTGCCGGAACAGGAGGTGGACATCAAGTTGGACAACTACATCAGGGAGCGACTGATGTGCGCCGCCACGCGCAAGCTGCGCTCCGAGCAGCGCCGCAAACGTCAGTCCAACTTCAGCTACGATGCCTTCCGCAAGTGCAGCCGCATGGACTGCAACTAATCTGGCCAAAGCTGGACAGGATTCGTTGCCCTAAGCCGACACAAAATGCAATTCAAATCAATACTTATACATCCAATATATTCCTCCATATAATATGACTTTGTTTACTTGATCTTCAGGCAGAGCCACTTAGCGGGCAGATCGAAACTCTCGCCAGGATTAGGTGTATACGTGTCACAGCAGGGCACATGCCAGCGGCCAGCCACCTTGTGTGCGCTCATCCGATGCCGTATGGGCTCCTTGACAATGATCTGACCGGTTCCGGTCTGGGTCACCAACGAGTACTGATGCTCCTGCTGCCAGCGCCGGAAGATCGCCTTCAGCTCTGATCCCAGCAGGTAGGCATGGCTGCGCATCAAGTCTCTGGAGAAGAAGTCCGTGTCCTGGCCACTGCGAAGCGTGGCATACAGCAGGAAAGGATCATCATGGGTGCTGGGAGAGTACGAATATACAATATGTCATTAGAGGATTGTTCCAGCTCCAAACTTCTGGAATCGCTTACAGATTGTTGGTAAGAAAGACGCTGGCATTGCTGCGGATGTAGTTCATCGCGGGTTTGGACCAGTTAACCATGTGCTGGCGTCCGAGCACCAGGACACGCTTGCGCCGCTCCTTGAAGTGACGGACGACAGTGGCCAGCAGATTGGCCAGTTGCTTGGGCGGCTTCTTATTGCCTGTGGAGTAGGCGACATTGAGGCCATCGATGACGCAGTCGTAGGGCGCCGTCTGCGCCACGTATTGCTTGAAATTGGCCACCTCCTCGGGCGTCGACTTCTGGAACACATCGTTGCGTATGAGCACCTTCTCCAGAAAGGATTCCCGCAGCTGGCCAAACTGCTCATCCGTTATGGCCACGTGCTCCAAGTGCTGCTGGCACTCAACACATTTGCCCGCCTTCTCCAGCCTGGTATGTGTCACCTGTAGTCTGTCTGGCATGCGCTGCGCCAGCTCCAGCAGTCTCTCCGCGACCTTGCCGGTCACCAGGATGTCGTGCAGCTCAAGAAATCGCAGCAGACGCTCTAGCTCCGATCCAAATTGAGCGGGATTCTGGGCAGCTCGATCCAGCTGCGCCAGGTACACTTCACATTTGGGCATCTTGCGGTGCTGGAGCATCTCCTCCAGCAGCCGCCAGGCTAAATTGGGTTCATCTGAGCTAAATGCTTTGGTGGCCAGTGCACTGTAGGCGGATATATTGGGTGAGCTGGTCAGCTTCATCATTTCCAGCAGCTGGACGGCTTGCAGCCAGCTCCGGCCACTGGTGGCCACCAGACCATGGATGAGATGCTCACAGCTGCTGGCGTCCAGTGTCTCATGGACACCCTGCAGTCTATCACAGATTTGTAGAATCTCCGACTCCTCCGCTTCGCTCAGCGCACGCATTTGATACGCCGCATTGTAGACTCGGAGCAGGCGGCCCAGAGTCGCTGCATTGGGATTAAGTCCGTGGGACTCCAAATATTTGACATAACTCTTGGCCACCGGCAACTGGTCGCCCGAGCTGCATAGTCCCAGGACAACGGCATCCACATTGTGCGGATTTATGTACTTGTAGGTGTCCAGCAGAGTATCTCTTACCCGCTCACAATCCTCGGAACTAAGCTCGTCCTTGCGCTGGAAATAATTTAGCTTCAGTTGATCGAGCTGTTCGGAGGGTAGAGCGCCGAGACGAGGACGCCGCTTATGCTGACTGGCCCATAAGCGCCGTGGCAACGTGGTCGAGATCTGTCCAAGTCTAAGCGGGAGTAAACGTATATTGAACATAGTCCAGGAATTGTCTGTTTATCACTTGATGCCGGTTAGACAATCAAACAGCTGATAGGTAACTGATAGCACCATAACTATCGAATACAACATTTATCGATTCATTTATCGCTGTCATATTGGTTCGCTTGCCGCAAAGGTAAAAAAAAAATACTTTTATTAGTTTGTAAATTACTTTTATTCATTTATTCACCTAAATTATTTAATAATTACATTACGCACATACATACATAAACATACATATTATTACCAACGATTAATTTACGCGCGCAAATTATCGAATGTGGTGTGATCCAACACTGAACAGTTCGTGTTCATTGGAACAAGTTCAGAGCGAAGCGACGAGACTTTCGCTATCAGCGGAGTTTGCCATATTGCGTGGAAGTGGTTCGGTTGCGATTTGTAAACAGTGTTAGTGATATTTAGATAATTCGCACGTGTAGTTCGTCCATCCATACTCCCGTCACCGAAATCCCAACAACACTACGTTATTATGCAGATGTAAAATGAATGCATTGCGCAATATCTTCACATCTCGTACCCTCAACTATCTGCGCCAAAATGGACAAAACGCCATCATCAATGCGACACAGCAGCAGCCAGCTTCGGTTCTCGATGCCGATGCGGACCAATCGCTGAAGGATGCCCAACGTCCCGCTCCGCTATCGATTCCACGCTCTATACTCGACAACTGTCGTTTCACGGCCAAACCCTTTGACGTTGCCAACACTGGCGGAGGATCGGGCAAGGCAAACGGTTCGTTGTCGCCGACCACATTGAAGCGTTTTCGGCGCATGCATCGCCGCATGGAGCTGGTGTATCTGTGCAAGCTGTGCAACACGCGCAACACGAAGACAATCAGCGAGGAGGCCTACTACAGTGGAGTCGTCATACTGCAGTGCGATGGCTGTGCCGTCGATCATCTGATCAAGGATAATCTCGGACTGTTTGCCAATGGTGACAACAGCAACATGAGCATCGATGAGGTGCTATCGAAGCGTCAGGAGCGTGTACGCATCATCAAAGTCAATGAGCATGGCGAACTCATTTAATTTCTAGTCAGCCCACTGTGCAGTGGGAGGGAGTGTGAGGAGTGAAACGAATTGGGAATGAAACGGAGTGGAGTTCCACTCGTTGCAGCCCCGCTTCCAACCGCGCACCCCTCAGCAGCAGCAGCAGCAACAGTAGCAACAGCAGCATCTGCAAACCAACTACCTTACCCAATAATTCTAAACGTTTGTTTTGTTAATTTGGATGTTTTGTATATATTATATACATATGTATATTTGGGAGCCGAACCGACGGCTATAAATACAAACAAATTTGTTAACCAAGTCGCATGGCCGGCGGTCAAACCAGCCATGAGTAATGCAATATTAATAAGTGAATCGAACAACAATCAGAAGATATAAAAAATATATACATACATATACATAAAATCTCCTTGACTTTCATTTATTGTAATCTTATCAATTCCGCTGAATTTGATTTGAAAATTCCTTTACTCATCGATATTCTCTTATCGATAAGGAAACTACGTCCCTAACGATATCTACATACATATACATATGTAAGTATGTACATACATATGTATGTACACATATGGGCATAGCACGCGCCAATCGAATGCCGCTAGTGACAAGCTTTTTTAAATTTTGTTTTTAATTGTATATACCATACACATATGTATATTGTTCTACATTTGACGTAGAGCAGAGTAGTTGTCTAGACTTTACGAGTTTATTCTAATTTGTTTTGTATCTGCCAGGAAAACAACGCGTCACGATGAATGGCCAAAAAATACGAGATGTTTTCATTGCTAATCAAAATGCTGCCAAAATACACAAACATACATATGTACGTACATACACACATTTTGCACTGCCCCCCAATGCTCTGATTTGCCAAAAGCTGTTTAGCAGCTGTTATGCATGTATGTGTATGTGTATGTGTGTAATATGGTAATGAACAAAGTCAATGTTCAAAGCTCAACAACAACTTTGCCAGCTTGCGTGAAGCGCGCCAATAACACGACTTACACACACAGACACACACATACAGGCGGTTGGAAAGTGTGCACTGCTTTGCCGCAGCACTGCTTGCTCGCAGCTAAGCAGTAAATGCGTCAATGCAAACACACAGTGAGAAACTTGTTTACCACAAATTCGCCAATTTTTGATATTTATGTACATACATACATGTTTGTATATCTGGTTGTTATCAGTGACATTTGTTAATCATTTAATTGTTATGACGAACGTGCGCTGATAAAACCCCTAATGGTGTTTAAAGCCTTTACATGTACCACTGACCAAATAACAAATAACATGTTATTTGGTCAGTGCATGTACATACCCATATATACTTTTATATATGCATATGTACATCTGTATGTACATACATACATATGTATGTATATATGTACATATGTAAGTAAAAATGCGTTGTTTGTATAGTCAAAATATTTCTATATTTATTACTAGTGGGTTGTCAGGTTACTAAACCAAATCTCAAGTACATTTCTTAAGTGTAGGCAAAAAATAGGGCTAATTGAATACTTGGAAAGAATGTTATTCGGTGCTTAGACTAACTAATTAGTATATATTAATTATAGTACGAATTAGATATTATATGCTACATTTTACAATTACACTTATACACATATGCATGTATGTACGTACATACGTATGTATATAATTAATTTAAAAAAAAAATATAAATGAATGAAAATGACAGTCGAACGCAAAATAGTTGCCTGATGTAAATTAATGTATGTATGTATGTATGTATGTATGTATTTCTTTCTTGTTTGCTTATGAGATTAAAAGTCTTCAATTACATAAGCAATATACATATATGTATATGTATGCATGTATGTACATATGAATATGTATGTATGTATGTAAGTTCTATATGTGTGCTGTTAATCTCTGTGTGCGTATTTCACATTCGCTTTTATATACTATGTATGTATGTATGTATGCTATGTATGCTATGTATGTATATGTATATTGCAATTGCTTACACTTACAAAGGTAATTCTGTTTACATTATATTTAAGTATGTATGTATATATTTTTATTTTAATATGTATGTATATATTTTACAAAATCAGTAAGTGAATTTTCTTCATTTTATAATATTCTGCATATTGATTTGTTAATGTTTTCATTAGTTTACGGAAGCGCACTTTGTTACGGCCTCATATACATACATACATACATACATACATACATACACATGTATGTACATTTGTATATACGAATTTCGTGTAAATTCGCAAACATGCATAAATGTACATATGGATGTATGTGGGTATGTATGTATGTATGCATCCTCTGGCAGCGGCTGTTAACTCTATTTCACAAATTTTCAATTATTTATTTCATTCAACTTGCTTATCTATATACATATGTTTGTATGTATGTATGTACACACATATATTTGTATGTATGTATGTATGTATGTACATATGTCGGCTAGTGCGTGTGTGAGAAAGATAGGATTAGGTTAAAGCTGCTGCACACACATACATATGTACCTACTTAGTACATACATATGTACATATGCATGCATGTACATACATATGTATGTATGCTATACATCCTTAGACAAGTTATAAATGCATAATCATCTCAATGTGCATTGTGAGGTGAAGGATTTAAGCATTTTAGACTACTAGTAATAGCTATGTACATATGTATGTATGTACATACATTGATATGCACATATGTACATATACATATGTATGTATGTATGCAGCTATGTATGTATATAAACCGTTGTCTTAATAATTCAGTTAATATTACATATGTCTGTATGTATGTAAAATCTAAAAAAAAGGAAGGAGCTTTCTTTGCTGTATGTATACATACATATGTACATATGTATGTATGACCATATGTTTGCATATTATTTAGGTAAATAATGTATTTTCAGATTCAGTCGTTTCTGTTTTCAACTAAAACTAAATTGTTGTATGTATGTTATGTATGCTAATTGTGTATGTTTCATTCATGCTGAGCTTATAATAGTAACTTCATATTGTTGTTGTTGTTTGTTGTTGTTGTGTGTTGGGGCAACTGTTGCCATTTCAGTTTTTAATGGCTGCGCTCTATGCTGGCAACGCCTGCGCAACTCTCCTTACAATGAATACATTGTTGCAAATTTCTGTGTACATAGTTATCTACATATGTTTGTTTGTATGTATGTATGTATGTGTAGTGAAATAAATAAAATTGTTTACATGTATGTTTGTTTGTATGTAGGTATACATACATATATGTATGTATCTATGTATGTATGTAGTTGTACATAGAGAATACTTGAAGAAATACTTTTTTTTGACACTTATTAATCATGTTGCTTAGCTAGTGTGTTGTTTAGTTAATTAATTAATTAGTTAATTAATTAATTGGAATGTGATTGCCTCATTGTGTATATGTATGTATATCTTGTCGATGTCATTTAGCCACCATGTTTCGCATTTTGGAGGAATGTCTTAAATAACTTGTTCACTTTTTCACTTAATATTATTTGTCGTGCTTACATGCTAGTGTTTTTTTTTTTGTTTTTGTAATTGTAATTGTTTGCTTTTTACATTACATTTTAAATTTCAACTTTGTTTCTTTCTTTCATTTGTCTACTATCCTTTTCTTTTTTGTTAGCCAACATAATGTGCAAGCGAGACGGCAATTCTGTGTAGTTTCGTATATGTATATGTATGTGTGGGTGTGTGTGTGTGTGTGTAAAACTAGTCTTAATTCTACATGTATGTGTTGTATAAATTGGATAACTAGAATAATATTTTGTAAGTCTGTAAATTAAGTACTGAATTAATTGAGTACATTTGTAAAATAAACTTAAAAAAACAAAAATACAAATTATTTTCAAATAAAATACATATAAATAATAATAGTAAGAGCTGCCGTAAATTGACATTGGAGGACATAGTTGCAATATATATATAGGTATGTATAACATAAATTAAAAACATGTGTAGGATTTTCAATTTTCACTTTCACTTTCGTTTTCACTTTGCTTTTGCTTTTGCTCTTCTTCTTTTTCGTTTCAGGCCGACATTATCGCGCACTTGCGATAGTATCGGCTAGGCTCACAGGGTGTTTCGACTGCGACCGCCAACGGCACCGGTGGTGCCATTGGGACGATTGTGCCGCCGCTTGTGCAGGTAGAGACCGGCGGCTTGGGCAAATGCGGAGCCGCACATCTGGCAAACGTAGCGCTTGACCTTGTCGTGGATCTGCTTGTGATTCTGGAGATTCTTGGTGGACTTGAAGCTCTTGCCGCAGATATCACACTTGAACTCCTCGTTGCTGTAGTGCTGCTTCAGATGATCGAAGAGACTGTGGCGCGACACAAATGATTTCTTGCACTGCGGATAATCGCACCTGTAGCAACGCTCCCTCTCATCCTGATGCACAATCCGGTGGGCATTGAGATGACCCGGCGACGCAAACGTTCTATGGCAAACCTCGCATGTGAACGGTTTCGATCCGTTCGTCGTGTACATATCCTCATTATCGCCAGGCGCAGGAGCAGCAGTAGCAGGCGGTAACGATCTTGTGCCGCCGGTACCATCTGTGGATGAGGCCGTCAGTGGGCCATCAGCATCGCCAGCGGTGCTGTCCAATATGCTGTGATTCAGTGCCAGCGTCGGCAGGAAGAGCTCATCGTTGTGACGCCTCAAGTGCTCATCGTAATTGGACTTCTCACGAAAGCTGGCCGTGCACAGTTCACAATTGTACTTGACCTCATTACCGGCACCCAGATGCAGCTGTTTGTGGTTCTCGAACTCATCCGCATTGTTGAACTGTATGTTGCACACGTTGCAATAATAACCACCACCCAAACTGGGCTGATGGCTGAGCATGTGCAGATCCAGTTCGCGCAACGTTTGCACAATCTCACCACAGTGTTGGCACTTGAATGGCGGTATATCGTCATCCATGAAGTGCATCTGATCGTAGTAGATGTAGTTGGGTATGAATTTGCGGCCCACACGCTCCGCATTTAGGCGCTCCATCTTCTGCTTGGAGTAGTCGAAGCGCAGCTGCGAAATACGTTTCGAGATCTGTATGGTGGTCACATCAATCAACTGCTGCAGCTCCATCGCCATCTGCTGCAGTCCCTCGCCGCGACGCTCCTTGCTCCGGTAATCGGCATCGAAGCGGTTGTAGAAGCACTGATACCGCTTCACCATCGCCAGCAGCTTGGCAGTGGAGGTATCGTTCCATATGGCCGAGAACCGGCGTCTATATGACGTCTCCTGCAGATCAGATGCATTGCAAAATCATTATACATATTGTATTCAATCGATTATTTTCAAAAATTATGAAAATTATTATTATTATGAAATTATTTATGAAAATTGAAACGAAATTTCTTAATTTCATTTTCCATTTCACAAATTTCATAATGTTGTGAAAATAATGATAATAAGTGAAGAACCACAATTTCGTTTTCCAATTAATAATCTTATCTGAAGTCACTTTGAAAACTAATTTAGAATTAAAAAAAAAAATTATATATAACTATGAATATCTTTTATTGACGAATTATGGTTTATATATATATATATATATATATATATATATATATATATATATATATATATATATATATATATATATATATATATATATATATATATATATATTTGATTTTTATAGAGATCCAACCAGTTTTAAAACAAATTCAAATAGGAAACAATTTTTATAAAATCCGAATAAACATTTTTCATATCAATTAATTTTTAATGCAATTCAGATTTATTTAAAAAAACCTTTGATTTTTAATTATTAATGACAATTAATGAAATGTTAGTAACCATGTTTATTTATTATTCATTTTTTTTTGTAAATTAAAATAAACTATTTTATTTTTAAATATTTATTATAAATATTAGTATTTAAAGGAAATATTAAATATTTTTTAATATTATTTAAAATTTATTTACATTTTTAATTAAGAAAAAATTAAATGTGCGTAAAAAATGTAATTATTATACAAGTTGATAAGTAAATTCAATGAGGATTAGGGGCGTCACTCTTACCTTGACAACGGCATCCGACATTTTGGAGTTGTAGCTATAGACCTCGTTGAGGAAGTGCAGCTCCTTGAAGTACCAAAGCGTGCTGATGTTGGTCTTCTCCAGGGCCATGCGATTGCATTCGCGCTTGTAGACGGTGCGCAGATTGTCCCATTTCCGGGTGATGGCATCCTTGGCCAGTGCGATATTGAAGCGATTCTTGAACTCAAGCACTATCCAGTCGAGGAAACGGGCCCGTTTCACCCGATCCCTGAACTGGGCATGGCTATGATCCCACAGAAATGGATTACGTTTGTACGAATGTATTAGGAATTGTATCATTTTGCGATCCTTGATGTGCATGGTCAATTCCCGGTCACGCTGCAAAATAGTCTATGATTAGTATATACATATACATATGTACAACAGGATTTGGATTTAAAATGATTGTACATACGCCAAGCAGAGATTCCTCGACCATTTCATCGTAGCTTAGGAAGTCGGTTTCCGCGGAATTCGCATTGTTCCCTTGGGAGTTGTAGTTGGATGGATTATAGTCTGGATATTCACCCGAGTTGTCATCCATGTAGCTCTGCTCGTAATCATCCATGGAATCATCGCCATCGGCAGTTATTGGCTCGTTCTTCACATCCAGTGTGGTATCCTGCCTGGCTATATACGGTTGGTGCCTGGCCGATTTCAACCGCGATCTTTTGCTGGCTTTGGGCGGATCACTCTCTGGCAGTATGGTTTCGCTCTCATCAGCATCGTTGGTGTCATCGGGCACTAGCAGACCATCGTCATCCTCGATCTCGCTGCTGTCCAACTCTTGCATTTCCTGCTTGATGACCATTTGTGGCTCCAGCAGGGCCGTATCGGCATCTGTTAAATCCTCGATCTCATCGAAACCCTGATGTATGCCGCCATTGTCATAGCTGTGATGACCCCTGCCGTCACCATCGTCGCCATCCTCGAAGCCCAACGACATGGGCTGGCCCAGGCTGAGACCCGCGCCGTAGCCGATGTTGTCATTGCCATCCATGCTGCGTTGAGCATCCTCCAGATGCACGGTCTGCATGTGACCGATAAATGCATCGAAGTACAGAAACTTTTCATTGCAGAATCTACAACGCAACGCGAAATACTGAAAATCCTCGGTGGCCGTCACAAAACCACAATCCTTTGTGCACTGACGAAAAATCTCCTCATCATTTGTACGTGGATATGCCAACACACTCATTGTGCAGCACGCGTCTTCGTAGAATCGCTCTTCGAATGTTTGTTTACAATTTTATAGCGTCCCGCGGTCCACGCTGCTTCTCAGGCCGCACAACACAATCTTATATTTTTGTTATATTTTTCCTTACAATATAAAAAAAAAAAAACCTGCAGCCAAATTAGTTTCGTTTAGTGATGCGAGCCATGGAACACTTCTTGTTTATCGTTATCGCCATCGCCGTCGTTGCCGTGGTCGGAATCAATTGAATCAAAGTAAATACATACTTATGTACAATGCATATGAAACAACTATATAGCGTTTTCGTTCATTTCGTATTCAATTTTGGTCACTTGAATTTCGTTAGTGCTTTAACTTACATGCTCTACATAATTTAGCATAGAATTAGTTTGTTTTTATTTTTAGAATTTAATTTGTAACGTTATTTGTTTACACTGATATAAAATTAAGACGAAATGTATGTAATGGGGAACATGTTTTTATTTGGCACTGTCCACTTGTTAGTATCGAAAGCGAATGAACTGTTGTTGAACATGGTATCGATACTGTAGAATGTTTTTTATTAGAAAAAGTGCATTTAAATGGTATATTTAAATCGCTGATTCACATAATAATTCATAATTATTTATTTGCTAGACATTTTAAGTTATTAAATTACATCAATATCAAATCGAATGCACGCAGCTGGTATGTTGTTTATCGATTGGTAAAGTACATTTAACCAGATTATGCTGGTATCGATAAGTTCTTCACACTCGCATTCTCTATCGGCAAGTCGGCGAACACTGGTTGGAGCTGCGTTTAATTCTCAAATAAATTTTCATTTCATTATTAAATTGTGACGTGACATATAAATATGGCTTCGATTAGCTTGTTGAACCCAAAGGCTGAGTTTGCTCGTGCCGCAAATGCTCTGGCCATTAATATCAGTGCCGCCAAAGGTTTACAGGATGTGATGCGCACCAATTTAGGCCCCAAAGGAACTGTAAAAATGTAAGTAACTTCGTTTAAATTGTGGTTTATGCAAAACTAAATGCACACCAACAAGGACTAAAGCGCTACGTCAACGGCATATTAAAATTTCATAAACAATTTGAGACATCTGCCAGTCACATGTTTGAGGTTATCTCCGTTCACTCAAGAAATTCACTAAGGCGGCATGCGTCATATATGCCGACAGAGATGGCAATAGAGTTCAGTTGAAAATTCAGAATTAAATGAATTAAAACTCATCTATGTATGTAATTAAATGTAATTATTATAAAATTGCAACGTTTTTAAGACAATGTTTTCGGCAAATGTTCAATTTGTTTGTTAGTTCACTTCTCACTACACGCTAAACAAACATACTCCTCCCATGCACACAGACGGTAGCTTGTGTAAATGTGTGAGTGTTGTTTCCATTCCCGAACATTCCCTGTGTAGTAGTATTAGTGGTTGAATTCGAATTGGAAATTAAAAGTTCCAATTTCTTAATTCCAAATTCTAAAATTTGTGAGTGCCTAACAAATTTATATATATTTTATTGATTATATTGCGAACTAAGATTTTTTTCTCATTATTTTGCAAATGTTAAGATATTTTTTTTACATGTACATATGTATTTTATTAGATAATTTGGCAATTTGCAGGTTGGTCTCTGGTGCCGGCGAAATCAAGATCACCAAGGATGGCAACGTGCTGCTGCATGACATGCAAATTCAGCATCCCACGGCATCGATGATAGCACGAGCGAGCACGGCACAGGATGATGCTACTGGTGATGGCACTACCACCACTGTAATGCTGATTGGAGAGCTGCTGAAACAGGCGGATATTTACTTGTCCGAGGGACTGCATCCGCGCATCATGACTGAGGGCTTTGAGCTGGCACGCGACAAGTCGCTGGAGGTGCTCGATAAGGTGAAGATTCCCGTCGAAATCAATAAGAAGAACCTTATGGAAATTGCCAACACGAGCCTGAAGACCAAGGTGCATCCTCAGCTGGCCGATCTGCTGACCGAGGTGTGCGTCGATGCTCTGCTGACCATTGCCAATGAGAAGCAACAGCCTGTCGATCTCCATATGGTCGAGCTGATGGAGATGCAGCACAAAACCGACACAGATACGCAGCTGGTGCGTGGTCTGGTCATGGATCATGGTGCCCGTCATCCCGATATGCCCAAGCGACTGGATAAGGCATACATTCTGACGGCCAACGTGTCCTTGGAGTATGAGAAAGCTGAAGTCAACTCTGGATTCTTCTACAAGACGGCAAAGGAACGTGAGGCGTTCGTTCATGCCGAGCGCGACTTCATTGACCAGCGGGTTAAGAAGGTCATCGAGCTGAAACGTGCTGTCTGCGATGGCACCGACAAGACATTTGTGCTCATCAATCAAAAGGGCATTGATCCCATATCTTTGGACGCCTTGGCCAAGGAGGGCATCCTGGCGCTGCGACGTGCCAAGCGACGCAACATGGAACGTTTGGCGCTCGCCTGCGGAGGCACGGCCATGAATTCGTTTGATGATCTACAGGAGGAGCATTTGGGCTATGCCGGTTCCGTCTATGAGCATGTGCTGGGCGAGAACAAGTTCACATTCGTCGAGGACTGCAAAAATCCGCTATCTGTCACCATCCTGATCAAGGGTCCCAACAAGCACACAATCACCCAGATCAAGGATGCTGTTCGCGATGGCCTGCGTGCCATCAACAATACCATTAGTGACAAGGCTCTGGTGCCTGGCGCCGGTTCCTTTGAGGTGCGTGCCTACAACGAGCTTACAAAGTTCAAGGACACGATCAAGGGCAAAAAACGTCTGGCCGTGCAGGCCTTTGCCGATGCCTTGCTTGTCATACCCAAGTCGCTGGCCATCAACAGTGGCTACGATGCCCAGGACACCATTGTCAAGTTGACGGTGGAGGATCGTCTCAGCCCTGAGCTGGTCGGACTGGATCTGGCCACAGGTGAGCCCATGAAACCCACCGATCTCGGCGTATACGACAACTACATTGTCAAGAAGCAGATCCTCAACTCGTGCTCCATCATTGCAAGCAATCTATTACTTGTCGATGAGGTGATGCGGGCAGGAATGACCAGTCTCAAGGGTTAATACAGCGTCATCCGTATCCAAATGCTATATCCCCTGCTCCACTCCTCCCCACACACACACATCAGAGTTTTGTGTTTTTTTTTTCATTTTCAATCTTATTAACCTAAGCAATTGTACTCGGCACTTGGCGAAACAAAACTCACATGCACACAACAAGAGTTGTTGATGGTTCTTGATGAGAAATTAAAAGTAATAACTTAACAACAACATACATCTCAAAGTATTTCTTTAAAATAATTAATATACTAATGTTTACTTAATGCTTATATAAACCACGGGTTTCAAATACAAAACGATTGATTAATCATTTCAAAACCAAATTCAAATTTGTATACATAGCAGGCAAAGGGATCGAAGAAAATGGCGTCTTCAACAGAGAAGAGGTCGCTGCACCAGTGTTGTTAAGCGTATTTGTAGGTGTGTATGCTCGGTAATGTATGCAAATGGAATTAGCTCTGGCAACCCTATGCCCGCTGTAGTGTTATTTATTTGTGTTGTGTAGTTATTTATGACTTTTAAATGTGGTATTAGCGTTGATTCAATGGTCAACATGAGTGTGCTCAAGTATGCTGATGTGCCCGGAATTTCATTTCAATTTTGGACAGCACACAAAGAGACCATAAGTTGAAGTTTTTTTTTGCTGTCCGTTTGATGGGGGAAAAGGCAATCAGCACTTTGTGAAGGTTGTCAGTGAATTATGCAAATGTTATTTGTTGCTCTCGTCTGCACATCAAAGCTGGAACCTGACCTGAGACAAGCAAAGGCATACATGGAAAATGGCTTAAAACAGCTGACAGCAAACAATATCCCACACACAAACACAAACACACACACACACACACACAAATAGCTTTTCCATTTAAAATGAATTCCTGTTTGAGCTGCTGACAGGCTCAACGCAGGACATTTGCTAAAATGAAGCTGAAGCCTGAAAGGATTTCACGCTTGCGGTGGGCAACGGCGTTATCTGCTGAAATTGATATTGAAATGTGCATAGTAATGAGCTTCAAATTTGTTTGGCTATTTCCTCCTGCAAAGAAAACTTTTCATATAACCACAACTTTCCCACAAACAGACAACACTGGGCAGAAAAATAGGAATGTGCAATAAATTGTATGAGATGACACCGAAAAAATGAACTACAGTTTTTCGATTCATAAATATATATTATTTTATGTTATGTGTTATTGACAATCTATTCCAAGGATAATAAGTCAATAAAAATTTAAAGAGATTTTTACATACATATGCATGTATGTAGATACATAAAATGTATAATGATGAGTATAAAGTCAATGCTATGGCAACTTGCAGCACTGATTGCGAGAAAGACTGAGAGAGAGAGAGAGCGTAAGTAAGTGATATAGCTGGCAGGCATTGCACTCATGTTAAATGCAAATTCCTGTTGCATACGCGCAGGGGCCAAGCTCAAAAGTTTCCATTCGGCTGAGTTTCTGCAAGATTTCCATTTATTTGCGTTCGCTTTTGGCATCTCCTTCTGTTGCGATTTTGCCGTTCTGGAGCAGCTTGTGCTCTTCTCTTTATGGGCTGGCGACGACTTCATTACCAATTCCTTGGGAGGCAAAAAGTTATTCAACTTCGACTTAAATGAATTTGTCGGCATTTTTGCACAACTTTTTAGCTTAATTAATTTTAAAGCCAGCTCGTGGACACAGCAACAAAGTCTGGTAAAGGAGAAAAGGGGAGAGGGAGCAAGAGAGAGAGAGAGACAGAATGAGAAAATAACAGCCAAAACAAAGCAAAGTGGTACGAAAGCTTAAGAAAAGTTCAAATAGATTTTTTTTCTTTATTTTTATTTTTTTTTATTTTTTGTTCATTTTTTTGCTTATTTGATTTGTGCGCTTGCTTAGCTGTAAAAGGCAGGCAAAGTAAATAAATTAGTGCAAAAAGGATTAGGCAGCGCGAAACGCAACACGGTGGGTTGCCACCATTTGCCACCGTTTGTCAATCCATTCTCATTCCTCCCTCTCGTCCAGCCCCATCTTCATCATGTCATAAATCATTCATTTCCTTTCTGGCCAAAAGGCATAAAAAAGCCCAAGCAAAGGCAGCACAAATTTTTTATTTAATTTATATCTCGCCGCTGCTGCTCATGATGGTGGTGCCTTGCCTATTAATACTTCAGCGTCTTTCTTTATCCTTTTGTCTTTGCCGCTTTCAAGTCCATCATGATGACAAAAAGAAATGGCAAATATGTATGTATGTATGTCTGTATGTATGTAGATGGCAAGAGCGCAAATTGCACTTAAATTGCATGAAAATATAAAGCCGAAAAAATGGACAAAGGATATTGCAAAGCAGGCTACAGTAGTATATGTATGTATGTAAGTGTAAATGGCTGTTGTATATGAGATGGTTGGGGTGGTGCAGCGACAGGTAGATAGTCAAAGGGGGGCCGAGGGAGATGCCGTGATGACATTGCGTGCAAATGGCAACAACAATAAGAGAGTAAAAACGACGCAAACAGAACTAAGCCGACACGACACCAACAACGACGTGTAACGAACGACACTGACGAGCAGAGAGTAAGAGAGGCGACAAGAGAGTGGGAGTGGGCAGCATGCTACTCACACCTCAAGTGCCTGTCAGCTGTTGTTGTTGTTGTTGCCGTGCTTCTTCTTCTTCTTCTTCTTCTTCGACTTCTTCGCCGCACTGTTGTGCTTTTGAAATACCTTCTACGAAAAGCACAGTGGTATAACTGCACTTGTGCAAGGCAAAGCAAAAAAAAAATTAAATGCAATTAAATAAATAACATAAATTATTAGTCAAAACATAAGAGTTAATGAATCTGGAAAGCAGTTGAAGAACCATTTTTATTTTGTTTTATATATTATATTATACTGATGTAATTTTGCTATACTTAAGTACTAACTAATATTTTTATTTTAAGTACGAGATATTTTTCTAGTCACTGTTGCGACTGCACTATTTCCTGTTTACTTCTATTGTTGTTGTTGTCGGTGCTGCTGGCAGAGTTGTTTAGAATCGCGTAATTCATTTTTAACGCACACACAGACTCATAACAAGCATTGCCTGCAGATATTATTCTTTCTCTCACACACTAATACCATATACATAATAATTTCTGCACATTCACATAGGGGCAGTACCCAAATTACATACATACATATGTATGTATGTACATGTATGTATGCATGTAGGTATATGTATTTCTTGGAATTTTTGGCAGATTCACCTATTGATATTTATATCGAAGAACAATTGTGGCTATAAACATACATACATACATATATATGTATGTGTTTGCATACACATGAACATGTATAAATAAAATCATAATGCAGATTTAACATAACAGAACACGACCGCAAAATTGGCAATGAGACAAAATCGGCGCATAATACGGTATCTATGTTTTTTTGGCCTCGACTTTGGAACGGCACCAGAAAAGAAATACAAATAAATTTTTGTCTTTACAAACACGCGTCAAATGTGTGTGAGTAAAGAAAAAGAAGTCAAAGAATTGTAAGCATGCTGATGAACTACATGTTATCGCGTTGAAGTTTATACTGTCTATTCTCTTATACATATATCAAACTTTTAGACACACATACAACACGTCGATTACTGCCCATCTGCCATTGACACGTACAGGGTGTTCGAAGACGTCGAGTTCAATTCAAAGGCGGTCGTCTTTCAGTCGTACGAGAGAGACTCACACATCCTGTACACATACATACATACATGCATATATACATACATACATACATACATGCATACATATATACAGCGTAGTTGTTGTCGCTCTCCTTGCACTTGTTTGGCGTATGCCGCCAAAAAGGGTTTCAACATCGTTCCCGCAAACGTCGCGACGTTTGCCGAAGCACATTTTAAATCTAAATTTATATAAATGTTTGTTGGAATGCGTAACTGTGTGTGTGTGTGTGTGTGTGTGCGTGTAGAGAGAGAGTGAGAGAGGGAGTGAGTAAGAAAGGGGGGAGTGGGGGAATAGGAAATGGCTTTAGTAAGAGAAGAGCGGTTTACTTGCGTGATAAATTTTATTTGACTTTTGCATGACTTTCGAATGCCTTTAAACTACCGCTAAGTGCATATACAAATATATAAACATATATGTACATACATATATACAAATAATACCAAAATAAAATATATGTGTTATTTATATTCGTGCAGACAATAAGCATATGCTAAGCAAAGCGCATTGCCAGTTTCAATTTAAACTGCGATTCGCACTGTTTATCGATAAATCGATAAATATTTATGCTATGTACATACATACACATGTATGTATGTATGTATGTATGTTAGCTCTCTTACTGTTCGGTTGGTCAACGTTCAGTCATAAATCAGTCGAACAACAATAAACAGCTGACAGTTTTAAGAGCGCTGCAATTGGAAATTCCTGAAGGCCATAAAAACTCCAATGCCATCATCATTGGCAGTGGCGTTGCCATGCCACGGCTATTGGCATTGCCATGCCACTACACAACATATTTGTATGCGACTTCGCAGCTTCACTTTAATATACATACATACATACATATTTATATGTATGTACATATGTATACATATAGAAGTTATTAGATAGAAGCTATTAGAGAGTAAATGGCATTTAATTAGCAATACGTATTATTAATTAGTATAATTTGCAAACTGTGCAGCAGATTTGATTTATGTTGCCCTATGGCATATACTATGCTGGCCAAACTAATAAGTACAGCAGTGAATCGAATTGAAGTCACTTCCAAGACTTGGGAATGAAAGCAAGCGTTATTTATAAAAAAATACGAAATATGAATATGAAGAAATGAAATATATCCTGGAAATGATAATTCAATTACTACTTATATGTATATGAATATACATATGTATGTATGTCTAATTGGAATATAATTTTTAAAATTAACTACCTCTGCTGTACTTATTTAGTATATTTATGGAAAGCCTGTTATCGATATCGCCATCGTAGTGATAACGATAACTCATCGCACTCTGCTTCTCCTAGAGCATGTCCTGTATACAATTTAATAAATCAAGGCACACATATATTTTCATTAGATGAAAAGCACCCAAGGAAATGCAAACGACCAGAAGGAAAAGTCAGTGGAACAAAAAGTTGTTAAAAATAAAACTTTATTAATTATTTAAACAGGGCCCCAGGCTCAATTTACCTGCCAAACTTGAAATAGCATACTTTTCGGCTGCCTTTCGGTCCGCCTCTTGTCCTTGGCCTTGCCCCCCCCCTCTCTCTCTCTCTTACTCTCTGAATGCTATTAGATGCGTGTAAGCATGTGTTATATACACAGTGCTGACCAAAATAATAGGCACAGTGCATATAAAAGTTTCCCTTTATACGCTTACAAGCTCAAAATGTTAATGTGTATATATGTACATATATGTATATTTGTGAGTTGCGTTGTTCGCGCTTTTGTTTACATTTTGCGGTTGTTGAGGGCGTGTCATGTGCAGGAGGCGGGGGGGGAGTGGGGAGAGGGGAGAGCGCCTGCTTTGTGATGAATGTAAAGGAATTGCAAACCTTTCTACGCATCACATCTCTTGTAATCTTTTCTTCTTTGGTTTTGCTGCTCGTTTGTCATCATATACACACACACACACACACACACACATTAGCACACACACACACACATGCAATCACATATTCATATGCAGTATCTGTGGAATTGCGGGTTATACACAAAGGGCAAAGGTCCTGACTTTTAGCCAAAGGTTTTGGCCAAGGCATTTGCTCAAATGCGACAATTTCGGACATTTAGCTGTTTCCATTTTGTGTGTATCCATTTTGTTTAATTTGCCACTCACAATGACCTTGACGTTGGGGTCAAAGTTCAACATTGCGTATACTCAACGCAACAACTTATCCTCAGCTGTAAACTCTACTATATAGTACTACCTTTTGATTTAACTTTAATCTATCAAAGTTTCGGATCCACATAACAAAACAAAAAAAGCTAAGAGAAACATATTCATTTCAATTTGCTATCAACGAAACCCTTTTTGCTGAGAATAATAACGTATTTGCATGCATCTGTCAAAACTGCTGCTGCCAACTGTCGTCATTCTCATGTGTTTGTGTTTACAAACATACATATGCACATGTGTACAGCATTTACAGTACCCACTCGCTAATATGAATTCCTATACAGGTCGTTACTCCCACTGTTGGGATTGTTAACTGCCTGGCCCCCATAAGCATGCTACAGTTTTCTATATTCCAATACGCCATCGTGCATTCATGTACATATGTATGTATCATCTAGTTGTCTCTGTTGCACATGCTAACTACCTGGCCCACAGAAGTATGCAACGATTAATTGAAAGACGCATAATGGACACTAAAAGACGTTAAGCGGAATTAGCTGCATTATTTATGGTTTAAATTGGTTATTAATTTGTGAAAATAAATGCACAGATTTTCCTTCTAATTAAATAGTAACTAAAAATAGCTGACAGTTGGCAATCTATATCATCTATTCACACACATAATAGCAGCGGCAATTCTATGATACTTTTCACAGTCGCTTCACTTTTTCCTTTAGCTAAGTAATGTATGTATGTATCCGCAGACAGGTCCTTTGTGTGCTTGAGGCCACAATCCGAAAGGTGAATTGGAAAGCGCATGGGGTGGGCAGATAAGGAGCAAGAGGAAGCATGAATTGAAGGCGTCGCAGCAGCAAAACATATCCGACAGCTGTGAGCTGTCAACGCGAGAGGGTGCCAAAGATACAGAGGGGCAGCGAGGAAGGTCGGGGATGAGGGAGCAAAGTTTTGCTTCCCGTTATTCTTTATGGATTTCCGCAATTTGTTTGCCATCATAAAAATATGATAAATTCATATTAAAGCAGCCAAGCATTAAATCGCGCTGCAACCGAACTTAACAAGAAATATGTATACAAAAGGCAGAGCCCGAGAACAAAACAAACAGAGAGACAAAGAGAGTGCGTGAGAGGAGGAGAGGGTAATGGCATGAGCAAACAGGACAAGGAAAATATGATAGGAAAATATGGGATCAATGCTTAAAGTGAACATCAAAAATTTGAGGCGATAAAAAATTATAGATATATTATATATCAAATAAATTCATATTACTGTTTCCTGCACAATATAAACTCTGAGGCACACTTGAGGACCTACTTAAGACCTATGTGTGTTGTGGCTGCTGTGGAGTAGATGAACTTGGTCTTGAACTTGCCTACGATGCCTCCAGGCTAGTCGATTAAGTTGCCGTCATTGTCATCACCTTAGCTTCAATTAATCTGGTACGTGTCGCCAGCAATATAATAATAGAATAGAGACACCCTCTGCTTTCTTAAAAGGGACTCCTCAACTTTCTTCAATTCACGCAAACCCATGATATCCTCTCTTGTTTAAGTTGAACTTACAATTTGTACAACTTTAAGAGATGCATGAATTGCCATAAAATTCATGCAGGTATTATCCCTTTTCACTGAAAATTTGTTATTCTTCATTTGTTTTTTCGGTTTGTGGGGAACCTTCGAACCTTAGGTTCGTCACATTTGTGATCATGTCCGACAAATTCCAAATTAAAGTAATTTTTAAATAGAGTTAGTAAATATTAAAAAAAAATGTATTTATGTTAAAGTCTCGACTATCCCTGAGGCTGTTCACTTCTCTATCCCTGCCTCCCCTCAATGTAGAGTTGCAAGCAAAAAAAAAAGGGGGAGATTTCGTCGCGCGTGCCGAGCAAATGAAATTAATGTAGTCACAAAGAGGGGGGGAGACAGAGGAACAGTCCGCGACAGAGAAGGCCCAACTGGAGGAATCTGGCGAAAAACAAATTCCCTTAATATATATACATATATATGCATGAATCCGTGCAGAGGGCAACAACAAAATAAATGCCAACTGGACTTGAGCTAAATGAGTGGAAAGTAAAGATAATTAAATTATAAGTACAGTGATAACTCGCTACAGCAGAGTGTTCACTGAATGGAAATGAAATATCAGAACTTTGGCTGCAAGTTACTCCAGCAAGACCAGTAACCTCAGTAACCTCAGTGACCTCAATAGTCCTAGACCCACAACCTGTGAAAATGAAAAAAACTTACCTGTAGGTAAAGGCTTGTCCTCTGTACCTCTGGTAATATTTATAACTATATTTATCAAATTTTTATCTAAGTAACAAAAGCGGAAGAAAAGAAAGCTTTATAGTATAGTACACATGCATATCCTTTAGTTCGCATCATTTCGCTTTTCGCATTTGATGTGGAGGTCACCACCACACGGCGTTTACCCTAGACCCCAAGTAAATATCTGTATAGGTTGTAGGGAGGAGCGGTTGCATGCAGCTAGCTAGCTTGGCTGATGGCTGTGGCAGTGGCACGTGCGCTGCCGCAAATGTTTTGTTTGCCGCTTGCCGCAAAGTGTAAACTCGATTTACGTGATCGAATTGCTTCTCTGGCTTCTCTGACACTTTACTTCTAATCGGATTCAGGGCGGTTCTCTGTGCTCCCCCCTTTGAACCGCACACAAACCTCAACTTTAGTGTGATTTACAGCCGACAGGTTGGGGGTTACAGATGACAGATGACAAGTGGCAGGTCGGAGGTAGGTAGGTGGTAGGTAGGTGGTAGGGAGATGGGTGGCAGGTCGCATTTTGTGGATGCAGCTGTGTTGCTCTTCCCATGAATTGAAGCCACGAGTTGCAGTTTGGAAAGAACCTCAAATATTCTTAAAGCAACTTCTGAGTTTAATTGATTCCCGTATTTGTGGCATGATGCCACAAGTATTACGTTGTAGCTGTTTGGTTGTTGAACTTCACTCGTTTGCCTTGATTTTTATTATATTTATCTAGCACTTCATAGAGCAACAGCAGCAACCTGACTAACCTGAGTAACCTTACCCCATCAGTTCATTCATTCCTTTTTTTTTTTTTTTTGTTCATTCTGTCTGTATGTATTTGGGTCTCCCTCGCTCCAATTGCGTTTAAAGGGCTCTCCAGGGCATACACAGTACGCAGGTTTCCATTTGATATTTGGCAGTTGCCAGTTGGCAGCCCTGGTAATGTTTTGACATTCCATTGAGTTACGAGGTCAAGTCAACTAAGCCAGGTATCAACTCATTCGTATGCTATACATACATATGTACTAACATATGTATACGTGGCAAATTATAATTACTTAACAACTGAAATGCCACAGATTATTGCCACAAAATGTCGCACATGCACATGTGGCCATAATTATACAGCAGCGTCTCCCAAGTCAACAGCTCGTAATTGTACTCGGCTCGCCTCCTCTCCTCTCCTCTCCTCTCCTCTCCTCTCCTCTCCCTCTCCTCTCCTCTCCTCTCTCCTCTCCTCTCCTCTCCTCTCCTCTCCTCTCCTCTCCTCTCCTCTCCTCTCCTCTCTCCTCTCCTCTCCTCTCCTCTCTTCTCCTCTCCTCTCCTCTCCTCTCCTCTCCTCTCCTCTCCTCTCCTCTCCCTCTCCTCTCCCTCTCCTCTCCTCTCCTCTCCTCTCCTCTCCTCTCCTCTCCCTCCTCTCCTCTCCTCTCCTCTCCTCTCCTCTCCTCTCCCTCTCCTCTCCCTCTCCTCTCCTCTCCTCTCCTCTCCCTCTCCTCTCCTCTCCTCCTCTCCTCTCCTCTCCTCTCCTCTCCTCTCCTCACCTCTCCACTCTTCACTCTTCACTACTAGGCTGCCTAATGAGCCGTGAGCTCCTCCGCCATTTAGGCTAAAATCAGAGTCTTGTGCGAAAGAGAGTGTGTGGAAGAGACTGTTACACACTCTGCTTGGTACATCACTCCGTCATTAACTATTAATGGCAATTGCCAAAGGCGAACAGAGCTAAGCGTGCGCATAATCTGCTTGCTACGACACTCTGGCGCTGCTGCTACGTCACTTGGCCAATGTTGGGCACATCAATCATATTTCTACCTCGACAAAGACTTCCAAAGACTGCAAAATTTTAACTAAAATTCTGGGCTGCATCATAAAATAGGTAAAATTATAAATTATGTACAATTCAATAAATTAAAAAAAAAATACTATATTTTTATTTTTAATTAAGTTAAATACACTTAATTTACAAAACAAAATGTATACAAATTAATTAATTGTAATGAGAATAGGTAGAAATAAATAAATTGAATAAAATAGCAGTGAAGAAAACGTCTTTTTATTTCAAAATTTGGTAGGTCGAAATATTCGAAATTGCATTTCCAAAATCGCCAAAAAAAAAAAAAAAAAAAATTGCAGGCGAACAGAAATCAGCAGCAAGTAACTTGCTCAAACGAAACCCCTAAAAGTATGCTACAAAAATATTAATGTTGTACTTGCAGCTTAAAAGTATGCTACAATAAAATTTAAAACTTCAACAACACTAGCAAAGGTAATGATCGTACTTTGTGTTTGCTTTTGCATTTGTATTGCGTTTGCTTTTGCTTTGCCTGCATTTGCATTCCCACTGAACAGCTGGAGTTTCCTTTTGCTGTTGTTCGTTATTGTTGTTCGTTGTTGTTGCTCTGCTGGGCACTGCTCATCTGTGTGACTCTATGTAAGTGTGTATGTGATTTTGTGTAACTGTGCCTGTGCATGTGCATGTGTTTGTGTTTGTGTGGGATAATGGATAGCTGTGTTTTGCTGCTGTTCGCTGGCAATCCCTTGATATGAGCTGTGTGAGAAAAGTGCAAGGCCAACTACAAACATATATGTACATATGTATGTATGTATATGTATGTATGTATATGTATGTATGTACATATTCCCGATAGGGACAAAGTAAGTATGTGCAGTAGCTACTCCTAATTATATACTACGTATTTACTTGGAACCTTCTCCCTCTCTCCCTCTCTCTTGCTCTCTCTCACTCTTTCGCTCTCCGCATGTCTCATGTCTACGGTGCTCCGTCTTGCTGTCAGTGCCCTCAGCTGGGTGGGTTGTGATGGCGGCTTTTGGAGGAGCATCAGATGCGCGTGGAAAGTGATATATGGGAAAACAGAGTATCCCAGTATCGTGCTATGTATTTAGTTGTAGCAGCAGCAACAGTTGCTGTTATTTCAAATAACGGTTTAAATTATCTACACACGTGGCACGAATAATTTACACAATATCTAGCGACAATTTACTGCCCCAACCCCCCCCCTACAATACACATACATATGTACATAAATATAACAAATCATTTGTATGCATAACCTCAAATTAAATTCAAAGCACTGAGAGCGAGGGTAGTCAGAGAAGTTTTAAGAAAAAGCACACAATAATAATAATTATTTTTAATATTCTATATTATCTGCAAATATTGATTTAACTGACTATGTTAATGTGTTAATTCATAATTAAAATAATCATAAATTCAATTAAAGTCACAGCACAGCGAGGGTGTGAAGAGAAGTTATTAAAATAATTTACGGTATGATTTCAAATCATATATGTACAATATATTTCATTTAAGATTTGAACAAACACAATATATGTATGTGTGTGTGTGTATACATGAAAAGCAGTGTGAGCGAGGGTAGACAGAGAAGTTAAAGAAATATGTATATATCTGTAATATTTGCCAATTTAAAAACGAATGAACCGAACACCAAAAGGTGTTCAGTCTACAAATCTACAGTGAGCGAAAAAAAAGGCTTAGGTGACAGACGAAACAGAAAGAAAGGCAGAAGCAGCTAAAGATGGAGGAGGAGGAGGAGGAGGAGCAGAAGGAGCTTTAGGTAAATCTGTAAACCAAAAAAGGGAAAGCAAAAGGCAAAAGTACAAGGACACGTTCGCCAACATTGTCCTGTTGACTTTAACAAAAATTTATGTTGTTTACTCGGGCAAACTTGAGCGAACCCCTGCGAAGTGGCAACAGGAGCTAATGCCAATCCCAATCCCAATCCCAATGCCAATGCCAATGCATTTGCCACTGCGAATCGAAAGATATATGGGCATTATACTCACATTGAGCAGACCTCAAGCCCAAGCCCAAGCCCCAAGCCCCAGGCCCCAACACAATTTGAAAGTCAATCTCTTTGCAAATGAACCAGATTTCCATCGCCTTGTGCGAGTTGCAAGGATACGGGCTCCACAGGGAATACGTAGATGGCGAAGGCGTCACTTGTCTAGATACAAACGCTGGAGACATTGAATGATTGAGAGTTAAGACCACAAAACACACGAAGGTTCAATTAGTCAACGATTTGTGGCTTTGTCTCATTGACAGACGGCAACTCTAAGCCAAAACAATGTCAACCGAAGTCCCAAACATTTAGATATCATCCTCAAATAGATCCGATTGGAAACGAGGTGAATATATGCCAATGAAAGTAGAGCGAGAGAAACGGAAAGTGAGAGAATGAGAAAGAGAACGAGAACGAGGGTATAGAGTAGAGGTAGGTGACAACCCTGCACAGTGGGCATAATGGCGTCAAGCATAAAAGAAAGCAATTTAATGCTTCAAATGTGGCATGCAACAACAACCATAATTGACTTATAAATGGGAGCAAATGAGGCAAAAATGAAAGGACATTTGTGTCTGCTACTATATAACCGATAACATGATTCCAGGCACAGTAAATAACGGGAGTTACATGCTCATGCACAAGCCCATTATACCCTATAGAAATGGGACGAACATGGCATTACATTGGTTGGCCAAGCATGAGTTTCGACACGAGAACCTAACATTTTACAGCCTACAGGATACGCCAAATGCAAAACACAAAAGAAATACAAAAAAAAAAAAACAAACAGACTGAAAGAAAGGGAAAGGATAAGGAGGAGTCAGGAAAGTACAGCAAAGATGACTATGTATATGTACTACTCCCTGTAGTTGGGCCATAAAATGATAATGGACATGGTATAAAATGATTTCCATTTTCAATTCGATTTTGATTTTGGGTTTTTTTCCCCCCCCTTCATTTTCCATTTAACAATTTGAAAAGAAAAGCAAAACAAGAGCAAGTGTAGAGCAACAACTACAGGCATCCATAACCAAATCCCTTAAATCTGTTGTTAGCCAAGCTGTTTCAGTCCAAACTCCAATTGGCCACAGCCTCCAGTCAAAGAGTATGCCCGACCACCAGATACCCCGTACAAAAACAAAATAGTATTCATCTCAACTTTTGCAATTGTTCTAGCTAAAGATTTGAAAATGTATCGTTATTAAATTGTTCATATGTGCATACAATATACCTCTGCAGATCAAATGTACAGGGTATTATAACATTTCGGTTGCAAATTATTCAACATTTTGTTGTAAAGTCAATTAAAGTTTCTAATTGGGTGCTTCCGTTCGCTTAGAAGCATATCCCCATCCAACTGCCTCTTAAAGTTGTGCCCCAAAAACAATGCAGTGTGCGTGTGTGTGTGTGTGTGTGTGTGTGTGCTCTCCATTTCATTGAACCTCGTACGGCAACAACATGAAGACCCAAAACAAAAACGGAAGCTATCAAAGCCGCACAGGCCGACAGCTCGTCAGGGCAGCGCCAATCAGTCATCGAGTGCGAGACGACGATGACGTGCAGCCGCCATTTAACTGTAATGAACGATACATCCTGTGCAGCCCCAGCATGGCAAACGTTTACCTCGTACCTAAAGAATAAAATATTCGAAAAAATTTCAATGACTTTAGAGATGATTTATAAACATGCCATACAAATTCGTCTCTACTTTTGAATAAGAGACAAAAAAAAGCACGAACACTAATTATCTCGTACAAAAAATAAAAAAAAATGAAATGGTTTCGACTACAAAACAAGGTTAACTTGACCTCGTACATTGAAAAATATGTAAGCAAAACAAATCGAGTGACTTTAGAGATTATTTTTAAAATAACATACGATTTGTTATATTGTTTAGAATGGGGGCGAAGTGAAAGAGCACGAACATAAATTATCTCGTACTTAAAAAAAAAAAAAAAAAAAAAAATCTAAAAGTAAAACTAAAACAAGACAGAAAGTTACAGTCGAGGGAATGCAAAGTAATTTTTGATCAGCGCATGCTACTATACTATATTTGATTCTGAGTCAAAATATATATTCTTTATGGATTCCAAAAAATATCTCTTTCTCTCTGTTACGCACGGGGGACCAACATTATTACACCCCTTTAGCTCGTTTTCAAAGAGCACAGGATTTACAAAAAAAAAAAAAAAAAAAAAAATTAAAAATCAATTTAAAAAAATAATCTTTTATTATACTAAATGACTAAAAGAGAGAGAGAGAGAGATGCAGACATAGAAACAGATAAAGGAAGTAAGAGAGAGAGAGAGAGAGAGAGTGAGAGAGAGAGAGCGACAGACACAGAGTTGGAGCGAGTGGAAAAGTGAGGTTAATCTGGGATAACGCACACTACCTTTAGTCGGGCAACAATTGTTTGTGCTGCAGTTTGTCGCGACGCATATTGTAAGTATATATGGTACATATATGTATGTATATACATAGCACCCCCTTTGCACCCACATATATACATACATATGTATGTATGCACCTAACATATACACCCCCAACGCAGTCTTGGCTGACTTCAATATGTGATCGTATGTAGGCAGGGCGGACTGTAGCCAAAGGGGAGCAGCGTTCTTCATAAGTGAAGGAGCCGCGTCTTATTTGTCCTTGACTCGGTTTTGGGCTGGGCGGGGCTGGGCGGGGCTGGTCGGGAGGGGGCTGTGGCACCGTTCGCATTTCGTCTAAGTCACATAATCCAGAGATGGGCCCCCAAATTGGTGTGCCTATGCAAACACACACGCCACACACACACCATACACACCATACATACACACAAACAGATGCATGTCCATACAAAACGTTCATACATACATATGTATGTATGTATAAACGTGCCACCTGCATGCCACTTTAAGTAGGCAAACACACAGTGAGAGAAAGAGTATAAATGAGAGTGAAAGAGAGTGAAAGAGAGAGGGGTAGGGGTAGGGGTAGGAGCCCCGTAACGAGGCTCAACTGTTGGCTTTGCCGGCAAGTAGCTTAAATCCTTTACGTTATCCCACATGTAACTGTGTCTAAGCTTGGCTAAGAATCAACTGTGAGCAACCCCAACCCCAACCCCACTCACAATTGGGGTGGCAAGTGGCAAGTGGCATGTAGCATGCGGCGTGCGTTGAATGCCACACAATTGAACTTAACAAAGAGTAAATTTCCCAACAATAAAGAGAAACCAACTGGAAGCAAACTGGAAATCTACTGCAAAAAAATAGACGAACTCAGAATGCCCTTTCTTTTCAAAGTTATTTAAACAAATTCAATCATATTTCAAAATCAAAGTAAAAAATATAATTTTAAATTTAAAAAACAGTTTAAAAATATTTCAAAACATAATATATATAAATATACAAATATCTACACCTATGTATATGTATACATATTTTTATTTTTGATTTATTTTATTTATATATTCGACAATCAAAATAAAATATACATAGATATGATATGATAAGAGATATTTAGTTTGTTAAACACATATATTTAATTAATCAAAATATCCCAAGTCACAATCGCGCTGTCTCTAAACCCATATCGGTAACAAGCATGCCCCAGTCTCCACGACAATACTCTACACTTTCCAGTGTTGGAAAATAAGAGCAGCATGTGCAAAGAGAGAGCGTAGTATTTAAGAGCATAAATTTCCTTCCACCATCAGCATTTCAATCACATTTTAATTCATGCTACATTATTGCATTGTGGCTACATTTGAAAATTGAACAGCGAAATCTTTGCTAAATTCTTAAAAATAAAAATAGTATCATTACTTTGTTATTCGACCTCTTAAATATGAGAAGCCATAAGTTTGGCAACACTAAACCGATTTACAAAATTTTTGTATTGCATTCAATGATTTTCTTTCAACTTTGAATCTGTATGAAACTCAATTTAAATTTTTCTTTAAAGTCTACCCGAAAGCATGAAAAATGGTAAAATATTCATTAATTGGTGAAAATTTGATACCTTCCTATTTTTGAGAAGTCATAACTTGCCCAAAATTCAACCGATTTTCAAAATTTTTGCATTTCTGTCAATGGTTTTGATCATATTTTGAATCTACATCAAAAATTCTTTCCATATGTCAGTTTTCAATTTTGACCCAATTTTTGCCATTTTTCCATACTAACAGGATGTAAAAATGTCAAAAAATATAAAAATTTTAAAACCAGAATTTTTTTTGCAGAATTGATTTCTGGCATCAAAATAGGTATAAAAAACTTTACTTCAGTTGATTTGGACCAATATTTTAGAAAATATGGCCAAAATACTGAAAAAATAGTGAAAAACAGCTTTTTAAGCAAAAATTGAAATCTTCCTCATCTATGAGAAACCATAACTTTTCCAAACCTTTGCCGATTTTCAATATTTTTGCATTTCTGGAGATGGTTTTGATCATATTTTAAATCAGTATCAAAAGTCACTTACATGTTTTCAGAAATGTGGCGAGGAATGTTGAAAATTGTGATATACTCGTTTTTGGTACAAAATATTGAGTCAATTTCAACTTTGAGAAACCATAACTTGCCCAAAATTCAACCGATTTTCAAAATTTTTGCATTTCTGTCAATGGTTTTGATCATATTTTGAATCTACATCAAAAATTCTTTGCAGATGTCAGTTTTCAATTTTGACCCAATTTTTGCCATTTTTCCATACTAACAGGATGTAAAAATATCAAAAAATATAAAAATTTTAAAATCAGAATTTTTCTACCCAATTGATTTCTGGTATCAAAATAGGTATAAAAAACTTTACTTCAGTTGATTTGGACCAATATTTTAGAAAATATGGCCAAAATACTGAAAAAATAGTGAAAAACAGCTTTTAAGCAAAAATTGAAATCTTCCTCATCTATGAGAAACCATAACTTTTCCAAACCTTTGCCGATTTTCAATATTTTTGCATTTCTGGAGATGGTTTTGATCATATTTTAAATCAGTATCAAAAGTCACTTACATGTTTTGAAAAATGTGGCGAGGAAAGTTGAAAATTGTGATACACTCGTTTTTGGTACAAAATATTGAGTCAATTTCAACTTTGAGAAACCATAACTTGCCCAAAATTCAACCGATTTTCAAAATTTTTGCATTTCTGTCAATGGTTTTGATCATATTTTGAATCTACATCAAAAATTCTTTGCAGATGTCAGTTTTCAATTTTGACCCAATTTTTGCCATTTTTCCATACTAACAGGATGTAAAAATATCAAAAAATATAAAAATTTTAAAATCAGAATTTTTCTACCCAATTGATTTCTGGTATCAAAATAGGTATAAAAAACTTTACTTCAGTTGATTTGGACCAATATTTTAGAAAATATGGCCAAAATACTGAAAAAATAGTGAAAAACAGCTTTTAAGCAAAAATTGAAATCTTCCTCATCTTTGAGAAACCATAACTTTTCCAAACCTTTGCCGATTTTCAATATTTTTTCATTTCTGGAGATGGTTTTGATCATATTTTAAATCAGTATCAAAAGTCACTTACATGTTTTCAGAAATGTGGCGAGGAATGTTGAAAATTGTGATATACTCGTTTTTGGTACAAAAAATTGAGTCAATTTCAACTTTGAGAAACCATAACTTGCCCAAAATTCAACCGATTTTCAAAATTTTTGCATTTCTGTCAATGGTTTTGATCATATTTTGAATCTACATCAAAAATTCTTTGCAGATGTCAGTTTTCAATTTTGACCCAATTTTTGCCATTTTTCCATACTAACAGGATGTAAAAATATCAAAAAATATAAAAATTTTAAATTTGGAATTTTTTTTGCCCAATTGATTTCTGGCATCAAAATAGGTATAAAAAACTTTACTTCAGTTGATTTGGACCAAAATTTTAGAAAATATGGCCAAAATACTGAAAAAATAGTGAAAAACAGCTTTTTAAGCAAAAATTGAAATCTTCCTCATCTTTGAGAAACCATAACTTTTCCAAACCTTTGCCGATTTTCAATATTTTTGCATTTCTGGAGATGGTTTTGATCATATTTTAAATCAGTATCAAAAGTCACTTACGTGTTTTGAAAAATGTGGCGAGGAAAGTTGAAAATTGTGATATACTCGTTTTTGGTACAAAATATTGAGTCAATTTCAACTTTGAGAAACCATAACTTGCCCAAAATTCAACCGATTTTCAAAATTTTTGCATTTCTGTCAA